>VURO01025803.1:0-26866 GCA_015108175.1 Pelvicachromis taeniatus
CACAGAGCCACACGGAGGCTAAAAAGTCTTCACCAGGACGTAAAACGTGACTTAATCTAAAGGCTGATGTCATTTCAAGCAATCACACTTTATTGACCTATTTTGTTTTTCTACAGGACGAGGAGCAACTTCCCAGAAATCAGCTTTACAATGGAGTCCATTAAGAAAAGATGAGCGACCATGTTTTGCAACAAAGATATAAACACAATTTATTCATTTGTCTTAGAAAATACCCTCTAAAATGTTACAAATTTTTTTTATTGAGAAGCATTTGCTGGTGTGAGACTGCAGTAAAGTTTATGTGTCTTACCTGTTGTGATGAAAGGACTTGAGCTTTGGTTGTACAAGAACAAACAGCACCACTAAAAGCAGGATGAATGCCACAGAGCTGGCTGTGGCTATCACAATAGACAGAGCAGGTGTACCCAGTGGAGAACTCGGCTCTTTCTCTGAGGGGACAAAACAAGACGTAGAGGACGTGAGAATGTGATCTGCTGGTTTTAACATATCTGCATCGGGTTATGAGTGCTCGTGAACAGAGACATAACACGCAGAGGTTAGCAGAGATGGCAGACCTTCTGTGAGTCGGCAGCTAATCTGCATGGGACGGTCCCACTCGCCATTCCGACAGGTGAGGAACTTGTACTCTCCCTTCAGAGCATAACCCTCGTCGCAGAAGTACTCGATGACGGTGCCTTCGATCAGAGGGCTGCAGTGAGTCGGGTGACAACGGTAGCCCCCGTTTTCTGGTTCGGTAGGTTGCAAACATACTGGAGAGAGAGAGAGAGAGACAGGCAATAGAGATTTTAAGTTTGTTGGTGAAAATGTGTTCACTGTTATTTACTACATGTGCACTTATTTAATTCCTTTGGCTTGAGTTCTCAGAATTAAGCTAAATTTTCCAAAGAGGTCTGATACTTCAGATAGAGCCATGTGTCTTATGTGTACATGCTCAATGTCAGAGGTCATAAAAGTTGCCTTATTGGGAAGACATTAAAAGTAAATAGACTATAAAATATGTATTACAGAAATACAAATATCCACACACATCCTCCTAGACTACCCCTGCCTACATAAGCACATTTGCAATATAAAAAAATCGTTTGCATGTTTTTATCAGCATAAAGGAAAGTGGCTTTTGTATGTGCAAAATCAGCCAAAAATGTGGATTTTGACCACAAAACGGAGGGTACGCTACATCAAGTTGCATTAAAAACACTAAACTGCTTTGCTTGTCTGCTTTATCGCAGGTATGTTTGCATTTTTGAGGCTTATTTACCGTTGTTTTTGATGCAGCGTAGCAGTTGTTGGGACCAGGTTCCAGAAGTGGTACACACGATGGATCTGGAGCCAGACTCTGCAATGTATCCAGACTCACAGCCATATACTAACACGGTGCCGGGTGGGAAAGAGCCCCGGTTGGATTCAGTCTGGTTCAGCAGGTATCCGTGCTGCACACCAGGTGGGTGCTGACAACCTGAAGACACAGAAACAAGTGAAAGGAATAATTATTAGCGGGCTGCATAAAGGTGTTGATGGAGAACTGCTTCTGAACAGGACGTATACAGGATCTGAGACCTCTTCCCCTCACTTACTTAAGGAACTACCAGCTGCAGGCCAGCATCCTATTTGGGATCCTGATCCATATAAAGCGATTATAAATTATGTAACTAAACTAAATGGAGCTGAGTCTCCTCCTGGAAACGATGTACATCTTCATTATCAATTCATGTAGAAATTTCCTATGTAGAGGGCTTATAAGGAAACAAGAAGTGTTTGGCTGATAAGTTGCCAGGTTATCTGAAGAATAATTTACCAACATTGTGTCAAATTTATGAGTTAAACAGATTGTGTTCTGTCCGACTCCATCAAAGTTTAACAAGGAACCATTTTCCGGTGACTAAAATTTTAGTGGTAGATTAATGCTGCTGTGCTGTCCTTTCATTACGCTGACATAAACTGCATCTTGATCTTCTCTGCATGCGATTGCCACAGGGTCAAACAACTTTTCAGAGGGAGCCTCTGTCAAATTGACAGGTTAAGCTTGTAATTAAAGCTCTGTGGTATTGTTACTTGAAACTAGGCTGCTTTTTACAAGAGCAAGAGAGAAGCACTGCATCAACATGACAAGTTAGGTGGAGACAGCCGTGCTGTGTATCTTAAAGAATACCTCAAGAGCCTACCGTGGATTAAAATGTCACAAGGAGCTTCATACAGATCTAATTTCTCTTGATTATTTGCTGTTCATTAAGCCGTTTTCAGCCCACGCTAACATTGGTTCTATCTGTCTGGCGGAGGGACAGAGTCTTTAGCGAGGCTCATTTACTCCGTGCTAATGACAGACTTGAAGCTCTAAGACAGCCAGTAAACACAAGATGAGTCAGAAGACCTAAAGTTAATCGAGCTGTGATCCACCTTCCTGTGCTCCATATATCACACATACATACTGCAGGAAACTGCTCTTTGCGTCTGTGCGACAGTTTAATCACGGTGTTAGAGAGAATTTGTGCTGCACTCCCACTGCCATGTTAATACACACAGGCAACAGGAGCTGTTACTGGCGAGAGCAGAGCCCGTAAATCCATCCGAGCTGACATCAACATTGCAACACCTGTGTAAATTGAGACAGCAGGAGACTGACTTTGCTTTCGGTAAGACTGACTGAAAAAAAGTTATGTGGAAATCATACGCAGACATTTTTATTACCACCCATGTGACCCATTTGGGAGGAGGTCAGGCTTGGCTTCAGTGAAAGCCAAGTATTTTTCCAATAAACACTTAAATCCCTTTGGGCAATCATATATAAATTAATTTTGTCCTAATAAGTGAAGGATTTTTTTTTTGTCTTTTAATCCATACATCATATCCGTCTTATTTATTGATTTGAATTATACACTGTGTTGTGGCTTTTCTTACTAACAAGTAAAATTAAACTCTCAACACAAAAACATTAATGCCATCATCACTAATGACCATATGGCTCATTATTTAATCCCTGGTCTGAGTATTTATAAAATCATATTAGCCATGGTCTAATGCAATGCTTTATCACTTGCTTGACATAAACAAACACACCAACACCGCAAACAGGCACTTTGTCTTGCCTCTTGTGTGTGTGTGTGTGTGTGTGTGTGTGTGTGTGTGTGTGTGTGTGTGTGTGTGTGTGTGTGTGTGTGTGTGTGTGTGTGTGTGTGTGTAGAGATTGAAAGAGAGACTATTTCCACAGCAGTGCCTCGAACATCCTCTAATCTCCGGAGAGAAATGCCGCTCTAAGCTGGCAGCACAAGATTAAATACAAACACTCTAAATGTGTGAGTGCCTAGTCATACACACAACACACATGCGCGTGCACACACATGCACACAAACACAAAGTCAACACTAAGAAACAAAGGCACACCCAGGGCTCGTGGGTGTGTGTGTTTGGGTGTTTTGAGCAGAACAAAACATGAAGTTACCATAACATTATTGTAGGTATAGTCTAAAATTATAAATACAGTTTTAGATATAAAATTGAAGATAATGAGGTCGACATTAAACCCTACTTTACTTCCAAATCATCTAATTTTATCAGCAGAAGCTAGCAATTATTTTTCATTATGGCTTAATCTCAAGATAACCATTATTATTATCTTGAATAACTATTTAGAACATAGCACCCTGAAAAATGCAGATTAAGTTTCCCAAAAGGACAGATGATATCACCAGATTAGCAGCTGCATCCTGTCAACAGTCCAAAACCAAAGTCAAAGATGATGTAAGACAAAGAAACACACAAATGTTTCACATTTGGTTTTACTGAAACGTCTCATTTGGTTTTAATATAATTGCTCCTACATTCATTTCCTTGATTGCTTATTTTTTTAATCAAATACTAATTAAGCTCAAGTTAGCTTCTATAGTACACAGATTTAACACAGAACACACATCTCAAAATGTAATCAGATGATCCATCCTGAATCTCAAGATCAAAAACATGATTACAGCAGCTATCTAAATTAAAATCTACAATCCTGTAAACAGACACAAACATGTTGGCTGTGATAGGTAAAGGATATTTAAAGAGCTGACTTAATGTGCTGAAAGAGATTACCAGTAATAACCAGACCTTTAAAATGAGCTGGAGTTTCCTTACAAGAAATGCCAAGCTTTGTGTGTTAAAGTAGTATCAAGTGTTCACGCTCACACACAGTCACGCTTTCTCCTACACATACAAACACTGTCTGCACTTATTTCAGGCTGCCATTTGACACCATGACTCGGTTCCTGAACTGCTTGTGGGCGATTAAAGGCCCTCTGAGTAAAGGACGGTAGTAACAGAGGTGGTAAGGTGATGAATTAATGACCCTGGGCTGGAAGGCAGCAGGGAACAAAAAAAGGGCCCGAGGGGGCATTTTAGGGCAACAGCCTTTAGCCACTGTTTTGATCTTTTGTGGTGCACTGCAAGGCAGTCAACAGTAGAGCAGAAGACAGACGAGTGGTAATTGTATTCATCCTTTTGTGCTTTTGAATGGTTTGTTATCTGCAGGACTGCTTCAGATACAAATGCATGGGCATATTGCATATGAATGTAAGTTGAGTAAATGCTATTCTTAAACAAAGACAGATTTAAAAAAAAAAAAAAAAAAGCTGCATAATGCCAATATCTTAAACCTAACTACAACAAAGGCTTCCTCTGTTCTCTCTCTTTATTCTATAGTAATGAGTTCAGACTACATACTGTATTTAAATGTGCTGCTTGTGAAAAATAATGAGTAGAGAAACACAGAAGAGAATGAGTGTAATCTGGCTTTATCTCCAATCTTCTCATCATGTATAACACTTGTGAGTGCAGAATGAAAGGCTAGCTCTTCTTGTATCTTTAAGCAAATACACTTTTGTTTATGTTGTTGGTAAGTCAACAAGGCTCCTGCATGATCATGGCGTTAGCTGACAGAGCACTAAGAAACTGTTCCAATGACAGGCTTACATTGTTCTGGTCACACAGTTTACTGAAGTCAGGATAGTCTGAATGAACCGAGTAGGCAATAAAATGCATGTCAACGTGGGAAGTTCTGCTCTAAGAAGTCCAACAAACTAAGTGCTTGCAGTCAAAGCTGGAAAAACCTGAACTGCATATGAGCTCTGCGAGAGTTCCATTATTGGAGTTTTTCATTTGCATCTGCGACACCAAGACAAGCATTCACAAAGAAAATCAGTGACAAGCCTTTGCTTGCCATGACAGAAACAGCCAAGAATATTATTACAAACTGCAGAGGAGCACATTGTGGTTCGCTGTACTATTGCAAGGATGATTTAAACAGCATCAGATACTATTATCTACCCATATTGAACAACACAAGTAAGAATTTGTGGAAAAGATTGTAAATGTTCATTCTGTCAGCTTTTTTCTCAAGAAGGTTCTCGTATAAAGACTTTTATTAGTGATAAAAGTAATTCTGTGTTGCATTATAGTGCTAACATGGACTCAGGTACGGGTAAAATACACACGCACACGCACACACTTTTTCCCTTACTGCATCCTTTGGGAATAGAGAAACTCAAACGGATGACAGCTTAAAAAGTGAAAATGATGAAAAAGATCTGGAAAATAAAGAAACGTCAAAAGAAAGTGGAGCAGTGAAGAAATTTGACTTAAACCCATACCCTCATGGGATTGTACTTGTCAAAACTAGTTTGAGCCTACCTGAGGGTCAAATATATAATTATATTCAACTGCAAAAAGAGCATAGATGGAGAAAAGAAGTACGTCTGAAAATTACCAAAGAAGACAGACGTGACGTTAGGAAGCGGTGAAGAAAATAACCGAGAAGCAGAAAAATCGAAAAAAACACTGACAGGAATATGCACTCATCATTAGATAACACAGAAATACGTCATTACCGTGGAACATGATGGCCCTGAGCAATCACAATCCACAAGGAGACATGTTGTGGCAGGTAAGCATCAACTAACAGGATGTGTGAGGGAGAGGCTCTGCACCAGAGCAATGGGGAAATGAGTCTACAGTTCATACCACACTGTGGATTGGACAAGCAAAAATGGATAGAGGCCGTTAACGGGAAGAATAAACACTCGTTTGGTGCCCAGAGATGGTGAAGTGGTAAAGATAATGTATAACCTTGCTGTTTCCCCCTTTTCCATCAGCCTCTGAGCCTAAATTGAATACTGGCTTTGAAAGCACACATAGGAAAAATGATTAAAACACTAAGCAATGCCAGAGTGGATTTCAGCACACCACATTTTGTGCTTATGAAGAAGGGAATGAGTCACAGTTAAACACAAGCTGTTCTCTCGCTGGTCTGATGTTAAGAGTTTGCTCAAGAGAGCAGGTTTTTGAGAAATGTCGAAAAACAACAATGACTAAAGGAGAGTCACAAGTGCCTTGTGAAAGCCAGTGGAGGGAACAAGTGTAAAAACCATACTTACAGAATTTGGAAAAAAACAAAACAAAACAAAACAGAAAATACATTTGTGTTTAAAGATGTGGCCAACAGATTTTCCCCTACTTCATTATCCACCGAAGACCCCAGCAGTATTATTCTCCAACATCTACCATATTAAGTTAACTAAAACGGACATATGAAAAGGTTAAACTATTAGAATAAATCTGGGGACGCAGCTGTAAGCTGATGAAAGCGCTTAGTTGCTAAAAGGTTGGGGAAGCACTTCGTATAGTGGGAGGACTGGGCCCCCACAGAGCACCCATGAGGCTGATTGCTAATCCCAACATCCAGCGCCTTAAGGCTATGCTCTAGGAGACTAAGACCACGGGGGGGCGTTAATATCGCCTGCCTTGCTCTAAAGTGTCGCACTAGCTGTGAATATCTCCCTTTTCCCATCTGTTACTGACGTTAGTCAGTCTGCTAAGAGCTGGAGGGGGTAGGGAATGGATTGAGGAAAACAGGAGTGCGGAAAAGGGTTTGAGCCCTCTTTGCCCCAGCAAATTAAATTTCTAATTATCCTCCATTACAAGCTGGGTGTGCTCTAAAGCAAATCAGATACTGATGACTTCTGTAGCCAACTGTCTGGTTGTTCTATGCAACAATGGGCCATAAAAGAGGGTGTGTTTTCCAGTGTGCGTATTTAAGTGTGTCAGCGAGCGAGGGAATTTGTGTGCATGGATATATGCTACAAGGAGGGGGGCCGTGCATTGGATTAAACTCAAAACCGAGGGGATGATGATGCTCTCTTTGGCTGTGTAAATATGTTTTTGTTCATTTTTTGGCCTCCCTCCAAGTCCTCTGTTGTTGTTGTTTTTGACGACGTTGCTGTCATTTTTGGGGCGAGTGGGTTTTTTTGTTTTTCGCCACGTTCCCCTGTCTCTCCCGCTAATCCGTGGGATTTTTAGCCAAGCTGTTGTTATTAGAGTACAGTACAGTACACCAGAGCCCGAGTTGACAGTAGCTTTGGAAAGAATAAGAGGTCTCGCCAACTCACTTCTACCATTAGTAAAATCTGGTATGATTCACTTTAAATATCCAAAAAGAATGAGCATTTGACAGTGTGGTCACCATAAAAGGTCTAAAAAAAAAAAAAAGGACAAACATTACTAAAATGATTACTTAGCAAAAAACTGGTCAGTAAAAGTCTTGACTTTTCTAAATTTGGTATGTGTAAAGGATTTTTCCTGGTTTAAAATGGATTTCATAAGCACGACTGGTCTGCACATAATTATATCAATTAGTCTAGAGTGCCTTACTCAACAGAAGCCTGTGTATTTTAATAGCATTTTTGTCCATTTGATAATCAATGGTATTCTATGCTTTAGTAAATTAAACTTCACGTAAAAAGGTCAAACAATTTTTAGAGCCTTGCTTGTTTTCATCTGGTCGGAGGATAATACGTCTTTAGTGGTTGCCACGTTTTTTTTCTGTGCTGGGAAAAACCCGAGTATAGTGAGTTCCTGACAGTGAAAGCATTTCATAATTTGGTCATGTACGCATAAAACTAGAACTTATTAGATGAGTCACTGCTTCTGCGTAATGTGGCACAACATGCTATGTGTGATATTTATTCTTTCACACGCACTCAAGCAAAGCAGAGAGACATCTCACACAGTATACAGTGACACAACGAGTACGCCGACCTAGGTGGGTGATATGTAACATCTGACGCTTGTTATATGAGTGATGGATAATAGCAGATACACTAAAACACACAGTCCGACTCAATTCATACTCCACTCAGAATATGTAAAAGCTGAGCTTAAAGAGAAAGAAAGAGGACAAAAAAAAGAAAAAAGTCAGTGGAAATGAAACATTAAACAAAACAAACTTCTATTACTGTAGCATAGGAACAAATTCCAAACACATCTGAAACCTGAAACTGTTTTTTGAAAAAGTGTTGCTCATCAATGTCTTGAGCTTTATCTGGAAGATAGAAGGACCTAACAAATGAAGGAGGGAGGAGGTGGAGGATGAGGAACAGGGAGGCGTTGTGAGGTAGGTGCTGTCACTTTTACACAATGGGTACTCACAAATACAAGCAGTCTACTCACTATGCAAGCAGAGGTCGCAGGTATATCACAATGTGTCTAACGGATACATTTTATCCCTGTGGTGAGAGCTGTCCAAGGTAACATTTGTCCAGAACTAGATCAGCTTCCTCACCTCAAAGGCTTTGATTGTGATTATAGTAACGAGCGTTGCTGTTGTTAGCTCGAGAAAACTGTGTTGCTGCGCTGTTTATATGTTTCCCTCTGAAGAGACTAAAGCTCCACTATAATTGACAACAGCATCATCTTCACTACTGCTGTTATCAACCCTATTGCTGATAAAAACTGAAGCAACTTTGGCTGAATGTCATAATACACACACACACACACATCTATTTTTAGCTTGTGGCCAATCCTAAGTTGGATAAGGGGTTAAGGAAATGGATAGATGTGTAAATATCAATCAGTATCAGAATTTTTACTCCCTACGTATAAACACAGCTTCCCCCGACCCCCATCCTCTGATCCAGTATCAGTCAGGCTATACTTGTTTTTCTCCAAAAGGCCAACCACTATTGGTTATCTACACTGCTGCCAAAGCCAACGTTGTCATTTGTCGGGTAAACAGGAAACTTGCCAGAAAACATGAGTGAAACAGCTGCCAGCCTCCAAAGGAGCATTTTTCAGAAAACGTAGCCAGTCGACACATCTCTTCCTGCAGCTGCACCCCAGAACAACAAACCCACGCTGCATCGCTTCTAAACAGGTAGCGGTATCCTCCCCCTCCACACCCCTGCTGTTGCAATGCATTTAGCAAGCCACGTGTGCTGCCAATACACCCCATTGTTCCTGCTCACTGAGGGATGGGGCACAGTGACAGATTTAGGCAGCGTGCCTCTGAATAGGCAAACAGACAACTTTGCATCTGAAGGGTTAAATATGCATGAGAGGCCAAGGCGACTAAGGGTAAGGGCAAGGGGGGGGTACCCCTATTGTGTGACCTCAACATACAGACACACATTCACTCTCAGCCTACATGTAACAGATGGGAGGATGTTAGAGGAGGCGAACAGTGAGCTCCCCCTTCGCTCTGCTGTTACCCTCATTGCTGAGGACAGCTGGGAGGCAGACATTCCTTCTTCTCAGCTTTCAGAGGAAAACAAAAGAGTGTGTGGGACCACTCCTACATACACGTGCATGTGTTCAGACACACACACACACATAAAACCCCCCTAACCAAAAAACTGTCAGTGCAACTGTGGGTTGATCATATTTCAACAGTGTGAGCTTAACAGCCTGAAGAGGTATGAATGCTGAGCCCGGAACGTTCGTTGAAGGTGAAAGTCAGGGTGAAATCACCAACCCTGCTCACCAGAGCTGGCATGCTGGTGTTTTAATAGTATCAGAGCCACTGCTGAGAGCAGTGTACGAGATGTATTAACAAAGAAATGTTATATAAAACTCGTGCTCGTGACATAAGCTCAGTCTGCAGCTGGCTGCTCTTTTCTGGCAAACTCATCCTTTTAGCCCCGCGTGAGTTGTTTCATTAACAGGTTCACTGCAAAAGCACAGGACACAAGTTTATTACAGTCAACAAACACCCTGGCTAGAGCAAGAGATGTCAAACATATGGCTAAAGGGTTCAGTGTATTCCACTGAATGGCTTTGTAATCGGAGACATACTGACGAAACGGCACTTATTTTTTATTAAGAAATCTCACTGTGTTTTGTTAATGAATGGCTCATTAAATCGCAGTGGTTTCAGAAGTAACTTATACGTCTTTTGAATGAAAGAAAGGAATTTTTTAATGCACTCATTTTACTTGTCTGGCTCCTCTGAGATCAAATTGCACAGTGGCTGAAACCATGAACTAAAATGAGTTTGACACTTCTGTGCTAGATGGAAAGCACAAATAAATGGAGCAGTCGTATTGCAGAGCGCTGGAAGACTTAGCAAGAACAATAAATGTTTACTTCTGTTATGTCAACACTGTGTAATACAGGATTATGGTATTCCATAACTGTCAAAAAGAGAAAGCCAGGGAATACAGAAACAATGTTAGCCACACTCAGACAATGCAGTCACTGTTGCAGCCTCGCTTTTATCACCAACGTAATGAAGTCCAACTGGAAGAAGACAGAGCAACTGCTTGAGCAAGTCACCAAGAGGGTGGACAAATGGCATCAAGCATGAGTGTGTGTTAACCTCATAACACTCGCAGCCTGTTCTGCTGATAGAAGTGGTATGCTGTTTGTTGTCCATGTGTGCCTCACATTTTTTGTAACAGTTGGCCCATATACTTAACATACTTAGCTGACAATACAGTGTTTTATATTTGCTCAGCATAAAAGCTTAAACTGTTACCAAACACCCTTAACAATAAGTCAAGATCTTCAATGTCTACAGCAAATCTAAGAAGAAACACTGCAAGTCTGTTTACTCTGCTGTAATGATCAGTTAATTTTCCCATAAGGTTGCCCTGGGAACAATCCAGACACTTTCTGATAGACTATTTACTGTAAAGCCTGATCCATTTATTACCCTTTGTTTGTTCTGTGTATAGCAGCAGCAACCTTATCTCCTAATTAGAGATACAACTGTGCAGAGAAACAGCAGCCAGCACTTTAAATTCACATATTAGCAAGCAATGAATTGTGTTCAGTGTGTCAGAGGCTAAATATTTCAGAAACTGCATATGCATCAGGGGCAATATAAACTTGATAATGACATCTCCACTTACTGCCAGTCCTACTGAATAGAGTAATAAAGCAAAGATGTTCCTGTCTGTATTCAACACAGACAAAAACGATTCACGACCAAAAAATACCAGGCTCGTATGAAACAGCGATAAAAACAAAATTGTTCCAGTCTAGTCTTTAGTTTTAAAGGGATTTCTTTGGCCAAACATCCCTGATGGAAAACACTGAATATATAATGATGTATTTCTAAGATTACAGAAATACATTAGATTGAAAAAGTGTAAAAACGATGATACAGAGTTTGAAGGCCAGAAACACAGGCTGATTTTATTATTAGTAAGTGGTCCAGAAAGAGAGGGAGAGATAACTACTGTATCATCACGAGGCAGTTACGAAGTATGGTTTATACTGCTGGGTAGACCAAAAACATTTATGAACATGAACATGGTTATAAAACTCAAAGCCTGAATGGCCCTGTGGCCAGGAGGGCAACTTTACCCACACTATGTTTTAGCACTGTGAATGAGAGCGCAAAGAGGAAGCACAAAACAATGAACACCAAATAAATCATTTACTAACACAAACAATAGAATAATTGTTCTTATTTAGCAGTTAGCCAAGCCTCCAGTCATCAAGGAAGTCACAAGTTTCTAGTTATTTTAAAATGTGCCAAATACGTTATCAAAACTAATGTGTGGGACTCCAGCACAACGACATGAACAACTAGTAATAATAACTTCAGCCTGTATATGCAAACCCAAGCTGTTCAATTTAAACATGTTTAGCAAATAGATTGCATGAAAAGGAGCCAAACAACACATAATTTCTAAATCTAGGTGTGTTGGCTCACACTTTGTCAGACAAAATAAGCAATTTAAAAGATATTTCTTGACTCTAATAGATGGAAGACACCTATACAAATACATATGCAAATACAGAAATATGATATTCAGGATATACGCAAGCCGGCTTCCCATGAATGCTAACACAATTATCCAAATGGATTCCAGGGTAGCATCTACAGACACTTTCACCATTTGGCTGCTGTTTGTCACAGAGAGCTGTTTACAAATTACGTAATAAGCACAGAGGGCATTAGAGTGGCCCTAAGCCAACTGGCCATGAAATATCTCAACACTCCAACTAATGGGCTGTTTAAAGTTTGAGGGATTAGACAAGACAAAAGAAGAGGAAAATATAAAACAGGAAATAATGAGAAATAGACAGGAAATGCTGATTGGTAATTGGGACATCCTCCTGCAACCACAGCCAAGTTTTGTACAATGTATTCACTGCAAAGTCAGTAGTTGTGTCAAGAGGGTGAGACTATGGGCATGTGCTTTACGTGAGAACCCATTTCAGGCTTGCAAATCAGTAACCACAAATAAAATTGAAGAATTTTCAATACTGAAAGTATTTGCAAAATCAAGCAATGGTATTTTTCTGACTTCTCTCTACGGGAACATCAGATAAGAGTCTCTTTAACCAATTGCATTTCAGTTGGTTAAAGAGAAACAGCTGTACAGCGCCTCCACCCATGACAACAAGCAGCACGCATGCAGCAGGATAGCACATGTACAGCCCAGCCCTTCCCCTTGGCTCAATAACAGCAAGTCTGTCAGACGAATTTTATCCTGCTCTTCATTTTTCTGCATGAGAGTGACTGTGTTTGAGCAGCCAAAGTGCACTTTGGAGGAGTTATTTAGCTATTAAAGCAGTTGATTTTTAAAAAAATGAAAGCTGGAGATTAAAGAAGAGTTGCAGTAAAGCTGAATTAACAGTTAGGGTTTGTGTGGGAGGCAGTGCATTATTCTCCCATTTCCACTGCCTTGCCACAGCTCCACGTGTTGAGACATGAACATACACTGCGCATATCTACAATATACTTCACTTTGGAAGTTTTGGCTGAAATATGATAGGTGCCATTAAATGAGATGCTGCTGAGGTAAATGGACAAAAAACCACTTCTGTATTGGCAAGTATTTTGCTATGTTTTGGAGTTTTCGCTGTTTTAAGTTGCACTTACTGCTTCTGCTTCACATTTAAAGCTTTCAAATGGAGATGCGTTGGAAGGCCTCATTGACACAAAACAACAGGAAGTGCAGCTTTATTTGCCAACAGTGTCAGAGATCAGCTGAGCTACAAAGCAAGATAACAATGTGTTTCTAATTATATTATGGGTACTGGTCACATCGGCAGAAAGCTCATCATTGGCCCTTATCAGTAAAACCAAATTCCTGAACTTTTCTCCACGTTAACTCACCGTGTTGGGAGCGCATATATTAAAGGCGTGCAAGAGTTTCTGTTCCTCAATTATGCTAGGATCTTCATGAGATAAAGGTCATTATCAAATATTTAGTGCAAGGCTCCATGCAGATGGGTAAAGACTCCACTTTGATGTACCAGTTTGTAGTGTCTGCAGCCGTCCAAGTCAGCAACAGAACAGATAACTTGTCTTAGTCCAGTGAAAGCTAACCTGGGCAGCTTCGTTGCCTAAACCATATAGTGTTTCTATTTGTGATAACACTTTTGCAGCAATGCTTGATCCTGCCGACATTTTCACGAGTTTAAGTGTGAATTGCATTTTACCCTTCCATACTGCTACACAGATAACCATTCACGATGCACCCACGTCATGTGCGCTCATTGCTCACAGTCTGACACAGCTTGGATGTCTCAACTATTGGCAGATTCAGCATATGTGTGTGGGATGCTCGGAGCCTTATGTGTAAGCTGATGAACTTGTTTGAACAGGATGCTGCTGTTGACTAACGGTGTGACACAAAAAAAGGAGGAGAAAAAAAAAAACAGCCCACACCATTTCAGTGGGCCTGAAAAACACACATCAAAGTTAAGTCGAGACAGGAGGGAAAAAAGACAAGGCAGAAAAAAAGGAGACTGAACTTGGATAAAAAGAAAAAAAGAAAAAAAAGGAGTCAACGACAGAAAGAGATTAATGTAAAGGTTTGACAGCTTGACAATGCAAATCCAAAAAAAATCAAAACAAAACACGAAACATAAAACATAAATTAAGTTAATGGAAGTTAAGAAAAATAGAGTGAATAAATGACAAAAAGAAAAAAGCAGAAGCAAAAGCAACAGAAGACAGGAGACTGGGGGATATATTTAGCAGCTCATTAGTCAGAGATGTCCTCTACTCAGCAGGCTGGTCCCTCAGATGAGGCCCTTTGGAAATCATTATGACTGCCTGCTGCTTCAGACAACCACACACATCTCACTGGAAAACAATTTACAAACTGCCTCCCCTCTCCACAGCCTTAATGTAGCTTCAAAATGATCCTCAGTTTTTGAAAAGAGGCCCAAAACCAAAGCTTTAAACATCAAAGCGGCATGTTTTAATCATGATAACTACATAGGTTTTAACACAACACACACTACATCAGCCTGAGGTGTAACCAGTAGGAATAAGGCTATATTATAAAAGCAGCTTTGTGTACATTTTGTACATTATCAGATGTGACTGGTAGTACGCTTGTACCACTACTTCCTTGTTTGACATTCATTAACCTTTATGATGAAACATCTGTCAACGGCAAAGAGCTAGTCAAACATCCTAGGGGTGGACAGGACAATATACATGTTAACCCAAACCTGCACTAAAACCAGTGGGAATCAAATTTAAACTACAGATAAACACTAAAGACAAAAAAAAAATGTAAATCACACATTGTGACAAGCTTAGTGGCACAAAGCTGGGAGGCAGCACTGTGTAGCTAGCAATAATCCCGGCCATCTGGGATGTGTACCAGTAATGGAACTGTCTGGTCAACACTTTAAAGTGAATGAGATAGTCTTGCATCGCCTGTCCACACTGCAGCATCTGTTTTCATGAAGTATTTCTTTGTCTGGTGAGGCATTTAAAGTTTCCCCTTAGGGCTTGATTGGTTGGTAGAGCTGTTAAATGACACAAGATGAGAGCAGAGATTGATGGCTCAAGTGATAAACACACAGGTAATGAAAGAGAAAGGCTGCTGCGTTCGACCAGGCTGCTGCTAATGGGCTCCAGTCTCACCTGGCTAATGGCTGGCTTTACACAGAGAGGAAGAGAGAGAGAGAAGAAGAGAGACGTCAAATAAAAAAGGCTGTAGTGTGTTCAACACAGTCACATACACACACAGACTTGAGTTAGCAGTCCTAATTGCTGAGTGGTGATCTAGCGGAGGTGCAGCTTGCTGTGATTTGGGCTATAGAGGGCTAAAAGCCTTCTTTGTTCTCACATTTCAGTAAGGAGCCAGTAGCCAGTGTGTTGGATTACTCCTGCCTGCCTGCAACCGCCTTGCTAACAGGACTTTAGGGGGCTTTTCTGAAGAGTTAATTGCATAGGAACAATTGTTCCCCCTCCCATGGGCTGCACTGTTTGTAAACCCAGCCTATCTAGCAAACTTTCTGTGATGGCTGGAAACCAAAAGTGTGGAAGGAGACTCACACACTGTGGTCTTTTTCTTACACACAAACACATCATTTTGTTGCTACATAAAGCAACAAGTTTCAAAGACTTTAGCTGTTTGAAGATGCAAGAAGTAGGAGGGCATGGCCCATTCAGATATTTTCCTCTGTGGTCAGAGCAATGACGCTATGTTAGCCACTAGAGTCTACTCCGTTATTACAGAGAGAGCAGAGTTGTCAAGTCTTGTTCTTTAAGACTTAAAACTGAGCCTTCAAGAAAAGAAGTTCCTTGGGTTGGACTGATTTATGACGTGCCAAGAAAAATGGATTTATGAGCACAATAGCTCTTGATGAGGCAGAGAAAAATGTATTCGCTCCATGAATGCACAACAATTGACTGTTAAAAACAAACACAAATTACAAAGGAAATTAGAAATGCAGCCCTCTGGACCCTGTCCTGCTCTCATTCCCTCTTCCCTCCACTACTTTCTTTATCCTATACCTTTTTTTTCTCCGAGCCCTGGAGAGCCATTTCCTGTTCCCACACATGAACATACATTAACGTCACCGCCACACAGAGTACACAGCGGGCTTGTTTCTGGTCCTTGCTAGCACTTTCATGTACAGCTTTAACTCAACTTCAGAGGATCATATTTTTGGGGGGCAATATTTATCTATTTAACTGGGATAGTTAAAGCCTTTCTGGCTCCTGATACACAACACATTTAGAGCAGAAAACATGCAGTATGGTTATGTGAATAGACCCTCTGAGCTTCCATCTTTACTCTTTCACTTCTGACTCACTGTCTGGGCCCACTTCCTCTGAAACAAACCACAAAGGCTTACTGTTAGGAATTGACACCATATTAGGAACTGAGCTCTGTGGAGCCAGCATAGTGGGATGTCAGATAGACTCAGAAAAGACATGAAACAAGCAGCGTTTGCACTGTGCCCTGAAAATCCTCCAGACTGATGCTATTTATCCTTTGCATACACAAAACCCAAGGTGCTGCTTCGTAGCCATGTTTGTTTACTGGCACCCTGCTTCAATGAATAGGATGTTTTGTTTAGTAGTTGCTAATTTGGGAAGAATGTCGAGAATCATAAACAAAAATGTAATCATGCGAAGCAATCACAAACACAAATCCCAGAGAGCCATTTACATTAACCCAGAAGATAACCTGCTGATAATCTTGTTTACAACGAACAGCTGAACTACAGATATAAAAGACATGATAAAAGACAAAGCAAAGACAGTTTTAAAAATACCTGGACTCTGAAGGCTTTGCAACTACTTTCTAACAGGCTGTATTAGCAGTTACAAGAAATTGTTGTCATGACCTTTTCCAGAAAGAACATGGGGCCGACAATATAGGAGCTTAAAGCTTTTCCTGGACGTGTTATAGGAACCAAAGACGGGCCAACCACATTCAAACGCTTAATGTCTATCATTTTGTCTCTCCATAAGCTAAAGGTCAAATTTCCTAAAAGAGTTATATCCACAAAACCAAGCGTAGAAATCTGACGCTGCTCTCTGCTGTAGTGTAAACGTCTATTCAAATGGACTATAGTATCCGTTTCTATTTACCATCAACACTGCTGTTTGCTGGAGTCTGGAATAGGCCTGTTGGCTGTGATGACATTTTATATTCATGAAATTTCCACAGCACTCTCCATCCCTGGAACACGTCAAGGGACTACCTGTGTGAATTATGTATGTTGAGCAGGAGAGAGAAAGGAAATGGCCAGTAGCTAATGATGACAACATGAGTGTTTTGCTTTCATGGTAATTTGTCTAATTATAGATTTAACACCATATTTCTGCTGTAAATGCTGCAATTCGTGCCTTGCTCTGATGGCACTTATGCTTACAGCCAGCCCTCTGCATTACCATTATTTCCAATTGGCTGAATTCTCTCTTCTTTTTAAAAAAAAATCTTGACGCAGTTTACCAGAGTCTCATCAATAATCTCATTAATAATTATCAGGTCCATCTTGCTTTGTGCTCAATTAAGAAGAATAAAATGAGCATGAAGTTCTGTTTATAAAGGAGCTAAGGCTCTAAATGTTTTATTGCTCATTACAAGTTCCTTGTGATTACGATTAAATATTTAAATTCATAATACATTGCTTGAATTGAAAATATTCCCCAGAAAACTCGATGGAAATCTGAAATATTGTCCTTAGGGTAAAAAAAACAAAAACAAAACTTGTGCATAAGTCAATCTTTACTTGGATTTAGGAAAATATTAAGCGTTATAGGACACTTGAACTTTTGAACTGTGAGTCAGCATAAAATACTGCCTTATATACTTTAAGGAAGTAGTCAGAAGTAAAAAAAAAAAAAAAAAACCCACACAGCTACAATAGTAAAAGAAATAACCTTTGGATTTTCTTTATCAGTTAACACGCAGCAGCATCTAAAATGTTCCATTGCATTCTTGAACAGCTAGTTGCAGCATAACAAACTTTTTTTTTTTTTACATGAAAGTGAAAGTTAAAAAAGAAAAAAGTAAATACAAAATGACTATAAAACAGTTAGTTTGATTCATACCGATTCCTTCAAGCAACTTGCTAAAAAGACAGCATGTCTAAAATGCTACAGAGCTTATACAATTTGTACAATTTACATAATACTACTAGTCCTCTACATCCCATGGGAGACTTACGGGTGCACAATTTATTATACTTATGTGTGAGCTGACTGAGATTATCATGCAAAGATTACTTATATAAAACAATCCCCGAAATGCTGTATAAACAACTAAATTAGCCTACATCTTTCTAACTGTCTAATATGTATCACTGCAGAGGTCAATAATGGAACAGAGAGAATGATGTTTCAAACGCAGACTCAAATCAGACTGTTTTACATTTATCAAAAAGTAATATTTGTCTCCTAACTCAAACTTTTATACCTTTGCAATAAGAGGATGAAAGGCATAGGTTAATATTTACCATTTTTTCATACATGGTAAGCACAGTTTTGTACACATATACTAATACTGAATTAGTTGACATGGCCATGGCAAGCATTAGTGGCACACCCTTTGTTGGAACCAAGTTAAACAGCAGTACGGACTCATTACCTTGAGATTCATTAACAGTGTTGTCTTTTAATGCATTTCTGAGCATTGTTTTGCTTTCATTTCTCTATGTCGCAAGGATCAACACACTTCATATTTTGCTCAAACAAATGTTGGGAGTATAGAGAACTAGCTGTGACTTCCCAGAAGCTGACTGACAGTCTTAAATTTCCTATTTCGATATCAAAAAGAATAAAGTTGCTCAAATATCTGTGTTCAGCCCTACAGGAGGCAAAACAGCAAACAGAAATACTTGATTACAGACACACACGCGCCTGCGCATGCACACACAATCTTCTACAGCACCCTGAGCACGTGGGCTAGGGATTTGAGGACACACTTTTGTTGGTATTGGTAGACAGTCTATGCGTGCGAGTGTGCTGGACGCAGAACGTGAGCGTGATACCGGCCCCCCTGAGCTCAACATGAGTCATGTGTGTTACATAAGGCATACCGAGAGATAATACAGTTGCCATTAGCAATCCCCTCTTCCCTTGCTCAACGGCACATCTTCCTTGGCTTATACTCCTACTGCTGCTGTTTCTGACACGCATAAACACAATCTATTTATTTAAAAAATTAAAGAAGAAAATCAATTAACGCTCATAAACATCTAAGAGCCTTAAACCACTCCTCACACACACACACACGCACACACGCGCACACAGTATGCTTGCTCTCTGTGGCAAGGACATCTGGCACATTTCACAAGCTGGCTATGTGTGGAAAGTGCATGTGTGTGTGTTTGTGTGTGTGCAGGGGGGAGGGGACTGCAAGATTGGAAGAGAAAAGAAACCTGGCACAAGTGAAGGGGTTCAGCAAGTCCACAGCATCGACATTACACTTCTACAGAAGAAACAAAGGACATCAGCTTTATAGTTCCTGCATTATGTTACTGTTTACCACGTGCAAGGCCAAATTTCTCTCCATTAGACAACAATGAATTCAGTTTAAAAACCTGACACTTCCCAAATAATGTAGGACCTCAGGGTAAAATGCCAAACCTGATCTGAGGGTTGTTGTAGGGCAATAACAAAAGTTGTCTAGCCATGCCAAAAGCTCTCAGAGGATTCTAAATGTCATGGTTGATTAAAACCTTATGACAGTAATGTGACCGCAAACAACATCATCTCTCTGCTTCACTCGATAGAGGAGGAAAACTGTTGTGACTCATTAGGACGTGTGGGACTGAGCTCTTAGCTGCCGCTCTGAACCTGAACAACCCAAGGGTAAAGGAAGTCGATTTAATCTAACTGACCCGCGGGAGGAGGGTAAAATAACCTCAATCAATTCACAAGAGATGGGGAAAGATAACAGTTTATTTGATGTATATCGTGTGAGAGCACAGACAGAGAATTAAAAAAGCCTTGAGCATGTGACTTACCTGATGCGTGACCATGAGGGAGCAGGATGAAGAGGAGGAGAAGCACGGAGGCAGCCAGCCTGTGAGCTGGAGAGGAGGTGGAGGTAGAGGATGAAGAAGAGGAGGACAGGGCTCTCGTCTGAAACGCTACCATTCCATCGCACATCTTTTCCTCCGACAACCAGAGAGAGTCCTCTATGGCTTAACCTGTGCAGGCCACACAGACAGGAAGGGACAGAGAGGCATGAGGAGGGGGGAGGAAGAACGCGGATTACTATCAACATTCAGCGAGGTTACGTAACCACAAGCAACACAGAGCGATAGGAGGGAATTAAGAGATAGCCACAGTGCACAGGCTGGAAGACAGAGTCACAAAGTGAAGGTCTGACCTGCATCTTATTAGACAGCAGCTGAATTCCTGATATTAATAACTGTATGAATGACTCTAAGTGCATTTCCTCCTCATTTGTTTGATCTATGAACAGGATCCTCCAGCATTAGCCAGTGTTCCTCTTATCTCCACTCAATCCCTAATCTTGGCTCTGCCACAGCATCTAACCGAATAAACCAGACGTTAAACTCTGTTGTAAATGATGTAACGAGATCACTGCTGCTGGTGAGTTAGCAACACTGGCGGCTGGGCGGGGGTGGAGACAGTGGCTAAAAATGTGTGTGAGAGAGTCAGCTCAAAACATTTGAGCGTGATTACAACTACAACTTTTGCAAAGACTCAGATGACTGGGGAAAAAAAGGAGTTTGTCTAAGAAAAACCTCCAACGTGAAAGTTTAATTTCCAAAAGATTGTGATCCTACTGTGCTGTAAAGCAGTCGACATCAGCAAAAAATTCAGACATTTTTAAGGCTATTATTTATTATTTATTTTTATTATTCATGCAACATGGGCAGCTCAACTGTGATTCTACTCCATCCTGCAGGTTGTTTACTACAATAGAGTATGATGGAAAATTTATTCAAAGATAATGGCAATAGGTGTTGCATTCAGAAATGTTTCCCATATTTTGTTAACCATATACTGTAAACTGGCAATGATATCAGTTTTCCCTTGTACTACTTAGAGATGGGAAATAATACTTACAGATTCTTTTTCTTGCATAAAACAGATTAATCAAAATCAGTGCTGTCAGTTTTTTAAAAATTTTTTTAAGGTATGATGCAAATGCAAAAATCAGACACCTAGTTCTCTGGAAGGACAGCAAAGAAAACCATGAAGGACATCAAGAGTTACTGTGAGACATCTTTAAACAGTAATATGCAAATAGAGAGCAACAACCTCATCCTCTCTCCACCAATATCTCTCCATGATACCAACTTAAACAACTTCCTAAAAGCATTTGTTGGTTGATTGAGGTGATACGATGCGACACACCATTACGTAAATGAGATGCAGGTGCACATAGAGCTGTTTATGTTGCATCAGAGGGATTAGGATGAAGTAGAAGTGGCTCTGTTCTGTGGGAAACTAGATGGCCTGCAGGCAGAATATTCTCAAGAGGAGGCAGCGGGCCCATTACATTTCCACAAGGCTGCGAAGCTAATGCCTACAGTAATGGCATGGCTGCACTTAGAGAGCCGCAAATTTAATTGCTGATCTGCTGGATGGCCACTGGCACTGACACAGCAGATGATCTGGACTGTGTAGAGGAAAGTAACTGTAAGCACATATACACTATATACTGGAATCTTATTATGTTTTTCAGGTACAGGATGCAGACATGACAGTTCAATTAAAATATAGCTGCTTCCTCATTGCTTCACTAAAAAGTCAATGGGAGTTGTGTGTTTTTTAGTGTGCTTTCTGCATCAAGGCGATTAGATAGGTTCTAATTAACTTCAACATTGTATTTGTGATCGCCTGTGTTTTAGCATTTGAGTGCCCTGGACAGGGCTATTTTCCAAATTTCCAACACAAACAAGGGGAAGCAGACCACCAACTGCCTGCCATCTTTCTGATGTCCCTAAGAGTGGCATGAAGAGTCGTACCTGACTGTGGCGCAAGCCAGTGGGAAACACTGACGTAAGCCAACTTTGGCAGGACAGTCTGGGCACTGCATTGAGCCAAAGGGCAGCTAGTCAAAAGCACATGCAATGGATCTGTGCCAGCCATTTGATCCATAGATTCTTTCTCATTTGTCCAGGCTGGCCCATATTGCCGGGTTATATAGAGGCCCTTCATTATCTTTTTGACAGATGAATGTCAATTTTTGAAGTATCAAGGACAAACTGCACAAAGGAAAGACAAAAAACTGCAATTGTTGGGGCTTAAATAACTGCTTAGGGCTGCATTTAAAATGCAGGACTGACCTCCTGAAAAAGCTGAGGGCATAGTATTGACCAGCCAGAACGTCTAAAAAGTGAAAACTAAAGCAGAATTAGCTTAATTGCTTTCACACAAGAGAGTCTGAAAAAGGAGAAAGTCATTAAGTCTGTTCTAGGGTATCCTAAAAAGCACAGCTTCCAATTAGCTATAACAAGACATTTTCACAACATGAAAGGAATTTTTGAACATCTTCTAAAGCACTGACTTTATGTTCACATATTTAATTGATTAATAACAGAGCAGGCAGGTTGACAGCTAAAAGCACAGGAATACTTCAAGTCTGGATGTCAACCTGCCTTGCAAATGTGTGGGTTTCCTGTCAAATGCAGCAAAAGATGTTGAGCTTGAAACATCACATTAAAGAATGTGCTTCTATTTTCAACCTCAAGTTTCCTGAAACACCTTTCTTTTTTTAAATCAGGCTGCATACGCAAACACTTCCTTCCAGAAGCTGCACAGTATTAACAATGCAATTGAGACCCGAACCAAAGTATAGGGTCTTTAAAGACAGCACATGTTACAAATCACTGTGTATTTCAGTTTCACTGCAAAATCAATACAAACGGTTGACTTCTAGAGTGTAACTACTTTACATTATACTAAATATCACTATCAAATTATATGTACCAACAGAAAGGTTAACTAAAAGGAAAAAACTGTGTGAGTTTCAGAAAACATACCAACCCACATAAAAATGAAGATACGGTAAACAATACAGTAACAGCATTCTGTGCCGGGAAGACATGAATTGGCAAGAACAACCAACCAACAAAACTGGTACGGGCAGTTCTAGCTTGCCATGAAGTTTAAAGAGAAAGAAGTCTATTGGCCAACATTTTCAATCTGCGCCACAAAGTCTGATTAAGAAGACTTCAGATGCAACGATCCAATGTTTTAGACAGATATTGTTCTGATCTTGACTTATAAAGTTGGATCGCATGTCAGTGACAACTTCCCAACTTCTCTGCACCAATCTATTCAAATCTTTTCACTGTTGTTCTGTGTTTATGTCACCATGCGACAGCAACAGAGCTGAATAAAGCTAACAGCAAAAGAGCGAGTGGTTTGGATGTATTTTATGCCTGCTAAACTGACAGCTTTTCTTCATATGTTTGCACAAGTTTTTCATGAAGTGCAAACTGTGGTCAAGTGAAAAGCTCACACAACGAAAAGGTTTTTTTCTTCTCTCCCTTTTAGTTTTGCTCTCATTACCTGTGCTGGGAGAAACTGGGAGAAACATTATATAAGAAACTAGAAGGATGTTGTTTCGGTACACTTACAGTAACACCCTGTGATTAATATTTCACTTCAGCTATCTCTTGTCGGTTCCGCATTGTGTGTGTACAAACAAACTAGAAACTAACATGACTTTAAAATACTACAATCTCTTTAATCGAGTTGAAATGAGATAAGTGCAAATAAAATATAAAAAAACTGTAACTTCAGTTGTCTTTGGTCTGTTCTTTTATGCATTAGTTAAAAGTACCTTACTAAAAGAAATACCAATTAGGTAAGCTTATATTCTTCAACCAATTCATCCGTCACATTTTATTTTATAACATTAGAAAATAAAATCTTTGTGTAAAGCCCGATAAAAGGGTGACTCCCATTCTGTTTGTTTTTTTCAGTGGAAAAAAGTGAGGTAATTTAACACTGGTCCTGGATCAGTACTCTGTCTCAGCAGATACCCAAAACCAAGGAATGGCTATCAAATGGAGAAAACTGGATCATAACATCCCTGAACAAGTTTAAAACTGCACTTCATGAGTCATTTGGACATTTCTTGCTCGTTTATCTCGTTCCATTTGTTACATCTGTAGGCCATACTTAGGGCTAGCACATTGAAGAAGTTGAGGTTTTAAAAACATAAACACATTTTAGAGTGTATAGTCTTGAACTTGGGGGGAAAAAACTATGCAACTCCCCACTTGAGACACCAATGAGCCAACCAGGCAGTCAGCAGACTGCTACTGCAGTTTTTCAGCTGCCCGAGGCTCCTGGAATGCAAAGGGAGCCACGGAGAGCAGCAGCACAGGCATGTGTCCGGGAACAGAGAGCACTCAGTGCGCCAAAGAAACAGCCCAGAGGAGATTTCCATCCGATAGGCCTCGGTGCTACTGCTGCTGCTGGTAGAGCCTGCGTGGGCCTATGAAGGGAGCCCAGAAATGGGGCTCTGCATGGCAGCAGAGAAAGGACCCTTTGTTATGAAGCACGATAGTGTTAAACCCCACAGTGCCTCAGCATCCCTCTGTACTGCCGCAAGGAAAGAGAGCGACAGAGAAAGAAAGATGAAGGAGAGAAAAATCAGAGAAGGAAAAAGAAACAAGGGGAAAAAGGAGGAAATATGATAGTGGTGAAAGATGAGGAAAGGATTTATGGCAAAAGCAGTACTCTCATTTATACTCACAATGTGTTTTCTCAAGGTATGTTGTCAAAACAGAAAACGCCTCCAAACCGGCCGGGAGTTATAAAAATTTCACTGCAGTTACATAATGTCCTTTAAACTAAGAACCATTAAAGCGTCACATTGTATATCCATTATTCTGCGGATGCTAGGGCTTGTACACTGCATGAAAACAAAACCAGTCAGCCTAAACAATGGGGGAAAATAAATAAATAAATGACGAATACGAGCGAGTTCAGCAAAGAAAAACAGCCTTTCATCTCAAGCCTTAATTCTGTTGAAAAACCCTTTCCAACAAAAATAAGCTCTAGGAATTAGACGTAAACATTTGGGTATCGCTGAACAACAACTAGCAGGTGTGACAGCATTATGAAATATTGGGAAATTTGGGGGCAATATGCCCATCATCTTACTAAATGTATTGAAGTCTTTTCACGTAAAATATGAGTGAACTGCTGAAAGCATGTAAGCTGGATTTCTAAAGAGCAAACTGAGCGAGGGATGGGCGCAAACAATTTACTGTTGAACCTTGACCTGCTCAATAAAGTAGGCAGTAGGCACAAACTAAGTATGATAAAAAAAAAAGCTTTGCATGTAAGTGAAACAGATTAATTAAAAAAAAAAAAAACTTTTAAAAAAGACAAAAACTTTGGTGCATGTTTATCAAGTCTGGGATGTCTACATGATATGAAATGATGTATTTGTATTAAAACAAAAATAGAAAGGATCTAAAACTATAATAGCTGTACTGAAAATCTGATCTTAAATAAAGGGCTACTGTATACTGTATATGTTATGAAACGATCAAAACAATACGAAGGTGACGCACAGAGATCGGATCAAAACATTTCTCAGCCTTGTATTATCAAGAGACCACAACAGGAAATTGAACGTGAATACTTCCCAGACTCTGATCTTCAGTATAAACACAACAGTCCACATCTGGACTTCCCTGCTCTCCGCTTTGGGTCAAGTGTCACATCTTACCCTTTCCCTGGTAACAGGAAACGACTCAAAAAAAGTTACTTGAACAAAAGCGAGGGGTGGGAAACTGCACTGCCGGGAATGAGAGACCCCCCAGCGCAAACACACACATATAATAGCTCAAAGATGCATCTCTGCAACTGTATCACATGTGGTTAACTGGCTCTTTTTAGCCGCCCTACGGCAGTCACACGCTTCGACACGTGCAACTGTACAGTGAGGTATTTAAACAAAGAGTGTGGTGGGCTGCCAATGCCACGGGATCACACGCAAAAAAATGCTGAATAAAAAGAGAAAACAACACAATCCAAACAAGTAATACACTTGGATGTACCCGCTTTATCTTCTTCACCGACTCAGCCTTTTACGTATGCACCATAAACAACACAATAGCAGCAGACTTCTTGCTTCCTCGTTCCTTTTTTTGTTCACATGACCAGCTGTAACGTTGTTACAGTGGGGAACTGTAAGACGGGACCGACCAGCTACCACAGACAATTTGCTCTTTGTTTCACTGTATCTGACACGTCAAGGTGAGATAATTCCACAGATTCAAACTTATATCCGAGATACCGACAGAAGAAGAAAAAAAACACGACATTTCCCCAAACGTTAACTACGTTTATCACACACTAGCTTAGTTTAATAATACACCTCGTTTGTTAAACAAAAAAGAAAAGGAAGAAGAATCAAACTAATTATCCCACTAACGAGTTAGTAAACGTTACCCTAAGATTGGTTACGCTTTTTCCTGGTTACTATTATAATTATTATGTAATGACCAAATACTGACGGGCAGAGAGAGACAGAAAGAGAGACAGAGACAGAAGAGAGAGAAGAGCAAGAGCTCTCGTGTGGCCTATGTGTGCTTAGCTGGCGAAAATACGTTCAAGACTCACCAACGTAAAGGTTACCAGCGGCGGCGAGCCCTCCTCTCTCACATTCGAGGCATTAAGTGCTGTGTAAATGGAGGCGCTCGGACCTGAGTATAGAAATATAAAAATACGACGTCCTCGGCGTCAAGTTCCGTCAGTGCCGCTCCGCTTGTCCCCCGTCCTCGACTCAGCCAGCTCTTTATTTTAGGTGAGCGGAAACACTCGCTGTGAGAACTCTACGGGGCTGACTCGCTCTCGCGCGGTGTCCATGGC
>VURO01025808.1:0-10725 GCA_015108175.1 Pelvicachromis taeniatus
ATGTTGGTCACATGTCCGTCCGCCAGCCAGCCAAAGTAGTGCCGTACGAATTAGCGCAAAAAAGAGTAGATTAGCAAGCTGGCTCTGGCTGGCCCTGTACCCATATCTGCAGCAGGTCTCCAAGGTGAACAGCCTCTGGCATGTTAGAACAAGGCAGCTAAGGGAAGTCGGCAAGTCAGATCCATAACTTCAGGATAAGGATTGGCTCTAAGGGCTGGGTCGGTCGGGCGGCGGTGCGCGGCCCACTTTGCGGGGCTCTTCCGAGGCTGGTGGAGCAGTCGCTCCGTTGCCCTCCCCCCACAAGGCGGGCCGTGCACCGCCGCTACTAGCTACTAGCCTGCCCGCTAGCGCTACTAGCCCGCTAGCGCACCTGCGGCTTTTAGTCTGGTGCGGCTAATGTATGAACAAAATATGATTTTTTTTCATAATTTCAAGTTGTGCGGCTAATATTCAGGTGTGCGTTGTAGTCCGGAAAATACGGTATGTGAATTTCTTTCCAACCTTAGTTCTTCAGAAGTTGAGAAATGCCATTGTACACTTTCCTTGTCAGTTTGTTAACTTCTTTGACATTTTTTTTTATCTTAAATTTGCCTTTTTGTACATGTGCCATTTTTTTTTCTTTTTTTCTTAAGAAAATTTCTTGTTTTGTTTCACATCTTTTGAATCTAGAGTCTAAAGTTGGCACTTCATAATTAATTGATATGTGAAAAGAGACCTGGTGTTCTTGCCATCAACTGACTGTGAAAGTGAAAGTCTTCGCCTCTCTGATCTGTTTACAGTTATGTCACCTGTATTTACTGTAGAGCACATTTGAACCCAGGACATAGGATGATGCAGACAGATGGCTGTGAGCCTGTGATTATCTTGATTACAGTGAGGACGGTTATAATTTTAGATTTTCCACTTGTGCCAGTAGTGACGCAGTCAGTAGTGGCAGTGAGGTTTTATCTCACAGTACAGTACATCACCCTGAAAGACTAGAGCTTGTTGTAAGAAGGTCCAGGTTTATTTTTAGCTTGCAGTACCCCAGGATGAATTTTGCGCTTATCCCAATGACTCGGAGGCTTTGATGCATGTCACCAGAGTCCAGCAGAGCCACTAATGTTCAGCTACTACGCCTGGTTAAAGCCAGTTTGTACAAGGCTAATACTAAAGCAGCGTTAACTAGTGCACTGTAAAGTGTACTGTACAAAATTGCCATTAAGGCTCCTTATAGCTTAGATGAGTAAGATTACTAAGTTTTTAAGACTGACGTTTTGGATTCATGAGAAAACATCTGAATAGGAAACAAATTTGCTGGATTGTACTTTGTTTCTTCTTCATATTATTATATAATACAGTGATAATGCAGCCTAAGCAGAGAAGCTCAGACCTCTCCGTTTTAGCCACCTTCATCAGCTCATTCGGGGGAACACCACGGCGTTCCTAGAGCGGCTGAAAGATATACTCACTGCGCCCTGAGTCTACCCTGTAGCCTCCTTCTGGTTGGACATGCTTGGAACACCTCAGCTCGTAGGTGCCCAGGAGGCATCCTAGTCTCATTCCTGAACCACCTCACCTGGCTCTCTTTGTGATTGCAGCATTGCTGTCCCCTTCTGAATTCCCTGAAACCACCTTAAAGTCTGCCATGGCCTCACAAAGATCCCCCCACATGCTGACAGGTAACCTGTCAGCTACCTCTGATATACCTCAGGGTCACCAAGCCCAATACAACTCATTCTTGAGCTCGACGGCTCCGTTCACCATCTGGTTTAGGCACTATCACAGTAACGGGCACCCACTACTTTGTGGCTGCAGTCCTGTGCAGCTGCCTCAGCAATGGAGGAACAAAATATGGTCCATTCAGTCTCAATGTCTCCAATATTTGTACGAATGCTTTTAAAGTTCTGCTGGAGGCGGGAATTGAAGATTTTGTGGACCAGCTCCTCTACCTCTGCTGGATTCTCTCAGTGCACCCTCACAATATCTGTGTCACCTGATCCAACTCATCACCAGGTGGTGGTCAGCTAACCGCTCAGCTTCTTCACCTGAGTGTCTGAGATATATGGTCGCAGATCTGATAAAGCAATTACAAAATTGACATTATTCTGCAATGCAGAGTGTCCGGTGCAATAATTAACCACCGATGCTTGAACATCGTGTTCATCATGAACACACTGATAAGCCGAGAGAGGCAGCAACAGCAATGTGTGTTAGCCGTATCAAGAGTCTGCACGAACATGTTCATGTGCCACTGTGTATGATGAGTGTCTGGATGGTGTGAGACACTGTGTGCATGAACCACCACTGATGCTTGTGGACATAAGCAAAAATTAATTAATTTAAAAAAGGCAGTGTGTTAAATTTAGACTCTCTCACCAGGCACAGTGACAACCATGATTCAGCTGGTGTCACAGATCAGGGATAAGGCGACGATGCTGGTGATGATGTCAGCGAGCGTGCCGGGCATCCCTCTCTTTCCTGTCAGGACGGAGAATCTGTGGCACGACAGCAGCAACATGAGCAAGCAGGGCTCTGAGTGGCTGCCACAGGATTCCTCCTGATGACGTCAGAAAAGATGGAGACAGGCTGCCTTAAAGTTAAAGCTTCAGCTTTCACATAGAAACAGAATTCAAGGGCACTGGTACCCTCCGTAATGAAATAGTCCGGTTTTTTTCTCAACATTATAAAATATTAAGTAGATATATAAATTTTACATCTTGCTTTCTTTTCAGTTGCAGAAGTGTAGTTCAAAGCTATTGTACAGAGTAACGGCACAAGAGAAGAGTGTAGCTGTTAAAGTGGAATAAGTGATTATTATTATTATTAGTGAACTCCGACCTCAGTGACCTGCACCCACAGCTATGGGCATTTCCAAATAGGGGAGAAAAGCAGACTTTTCTTTCTCACTCTGTTATTCACATTAAACTGAATTGAAGGGTGCTGCCAGCTAAGTCACGATGCAGTAAAATGAGCTGTTGTGTTGCCTCAGACGTGATGAGCCAACTCGTTAATTGATCTCGTCTTTCGTCAGCTGTGAAAGGGGCTTCCTCGCAGGGGGAATTTACTGAAGTCTTTTCTCCAAGAAGGCAAAATGTTTAATTTATTTATGTTTTAATCCGTTAAGATCCTCGCCTTGAGTGAAAGCGTTCCCATCAGCAGCAGTGCAAACAGTCTATTCATGGGCCCAGTCACTGACAGAGTGCGGGAAGATGTGACCTAAATAACATATTCTTAGGCCCACCAATGTACATCCGCTGTAAATACATGGTTTTGCATCAACAGTCAATTTGGATCCACGCTGAGATAAACGTCAGTGACAGTTTTTATAGCCACAGCAAAGACACCGACGTTTCCAAACAAACGGGGAGTGACGGGCTGGAGGCTCCACGTCACGTCTGAAGTGACTGACGCGTCAAAAACGAAGCGCAAAGAATTCACTGAGTAAATGCTGAAATGCAACCTCATCACACATTTATTGATCACTAGTACTGTGAGTAACAACAGTGTTGTATCTTGAATGGGAATGAAAGTGGTGTTATGCTCAAAGTTGCCTTTTTTTTAGGTACATACAGCAAAATAAATGCAGTGTGTATCCAGGAAATGATCTGTACATTAGTTTCTGATAGGTTTCATTCATTTTCTAACAATGTGTTTCACAAAATAGCAACCAGCTTAGTGAAATAAACGAGTGCTTATCAGAACAGAAGCACAGACAGGATGTACTCTGCAGTAAGAATACTACAGTACTATGATATTTACATTTAAAATGTAGCAGTTGTTTGATTATAAACTGCAGTTAAATCTGCTTTGGTCAGTAATTACAATTTAGATTATTTTAACATTAAAAACTGTTTCTTTTAAGAGGGGCGTTTGGAGTAGGGGAGTCAAGGACATCCAACAGGAAGTTTGTCCCAGACTAGCAGGATGTCCAGGCAGCAGTGGACTACATCACTTCTGGAAACCTGCTCAATAGCCACACAGGGAGCAATGTTTAACTGTCACATTTAGCCATTTACTTTGCTTTATTTATGACATTTGTATTAAATATGTTGAGGTTTAAAGTGTAACGTGACCCCTGACGGTCCTGTAAGTCAGGGCAACAAAGGACTCGAGGATAATGCAAATAGGAATGTATTTACAAAGTGATCGTTCTTTCAGTTGTGTGTGCACAGGAGTGTAATGTGACTGCAGTGAGTCGTTCTGCATGTTAATCGTGTTTTCTGAATGCTTCACGCTGCTGAAACAAATACAATGGTCCACCTTTCAGAAGGCAAAGCAAGGTCAAAGTTAATATCTGCACTGTGTTCCTGGGTGGGTGGGTGGAGGGGCTCTTCTCTCAAAGCAGCTTCTTGTATGTCAAAGTCACAGTCAGTGGAAAAGAACAAAGGCCTCATTCACTCTGCCAGCTTTAGCTCAATTAAAATAAAGACATTCAGATAACAATTAACTCAGCACGTGGACGAGCCATGTGTGGGTGTCTCTCTCTCTCTCTCTCTCTCTGTGGTAATTTATAAAAACAAATCTGTTAAGAAAGACGGAGAGGGAGGACACGGCGGGCTGATTGTTGCAGGTCTGTGCAGACTTCAGCAGAAGTTCGACGTCTGCATGTCCATTAAGGTTAAATGAAGTGTAACAGTTTCCTTTTCCCTCCATTTCAGTTTGACTTGTTCACGTTCATCTTTACAGGATTAAAGTCTTTTCAGCTCGTTGTTTTGCAGCATTGCTGTGTTGGTTTAGTATCACAAACACAACACAAAGGTGCGGAGGCTATGTGGTGGCGTGAGCCTGGGAAACCCAAGGCTATCGTCTCTGTGAGGGCGACTCAGTGGAAAAGTAACACGTTAAACTCGCACTGTTCACCCAGAAACCAACGTGGCTGCCCTTCTCTTCTTGTTCTGCTTTCATGACAAACATTAACTTGGCTCAGCCAACGCAGATCATTTCTCCCACTGCTCAAAGGTGGAGACCACTCAGTTTAAATATTTTAATATGCATCCAAACTAGTGCTGGGCAAAAGGATTATTGTCCGAATCGATGAATCTAGTGATTAATGTTTCGATGCATCGATGAATCTAATGATATATGTTACTGCTAAGCAGCTTACATGAGTTTAGCATTTACGGAGGTTGGGTGTTTATCTCTGAGTGTGTGTCTACGTGGGGGGTGTCTGGATGAATTAAAGGGTAAAAACCAGCGTTAGTAACAAAGTTGAAAACTTACGGTCGTTTTATGATCGGCCATTTCCACCTTACAAAGCCGGCAAAGACTGAATCACTTCCTGTTCGGTTCAAATATCCCCATACTGTAGAACTGCGTGTTCGGGGGGCGTGGTTTAAGTCCACATGTTACCGCTACTCGCTGCCGCCATGTGTTTTTTTGAAAGTGATGACGCATCGACGCAAATTTTTTACGTCGACGTATTTTACGCGTCGATGTAATCGATTGCGTCGACGTGTTGTCCCAGCCCTAATCCAAACATGGTGGTGGAATCACGACTATGTAATGACCATATTTCTACATTTTTAAAAAATAATAGTTGTAGTTAGAAGGAAACGAGGGGAGCTGGGGGCCTATCCTAGTCCAGCTGCCACATCAGAGGGCGGGTACACGGCCAGTCTGGCGCAGGGCTAACAGACCGATAACAGCCAGTCACATTCACACCTCTGCAGTTAGTGGGGTTAGGCTAACTGGTCATATCTTTGGACTGTGAGAGGAAGAACACGTGCAAACCCCGGCCAGAACGGGACCTTCTTGTTGTTAGGCAACAAAGCGAACCACTGGGCATCACCGTGCTGCCCGTGGCTACAACTCCTACACAATGAAAGTATCAATATTAAAGCAAGGCTCCAGTTACGACCAAATGCACTATGCCTTTGAATAGATCAAAGCTTTGTTAGGGACGCAGCATTTATACCTCAGTGATGTCATAACCTGGTGCCTCGCACATCATTGCCTAACCCCGTACCTGTACCTGAGACCACAGAATGACCTGAGACACCTGATCTGTCCTCCTGATTTCTCCTGACAACCATCTCCTCTCTGTCTTCTGTTTTCAGCTTTTAGGGTTTGAGGTGGACTCGATCAACTCCGTCCAGTTCTCCAACCACACAGGTCAGGCCGCTGACTTAGCCTGTATATCTCTGTGTGTGCATGCCTGCTGTGTGTGTGTGGGTGTGTGTGAGTCAGTCGGTTCCCTCTGGTGTCGTGATGAGGTGTTGGCGAGTGTTAACGGAGATGGTTCCCTTCGAGGCAGCGAGCTGACGACTGGACAGATAAACGAGTTTGTGTGGAGGTCGGCGGCTGCGCGTCGGACACCAGAACAGCTTGGAAACACAGACGTAGCTGCAGGGAGATGAACTTCATTCACATTTTATACCAGCTCCATCTCTGTCTCTCCCTTATTGGACATGATGCTGCTGATGTGGTGCCATTTATATTCTGCCGTTATGAATAATCATTGAAAGATCCCATTTCGTGAAAAATGCATCAAAAAAGTTGCTTAACTGGCTCTCTGGTAAAACGTGATTTTAGCTGTACGTTAAGGGGTTAAATAATTATGAAAGTTTATTGACGACTCTCAAAGTTTCAAATCGAATCAGTATAATTGAAAGAGAAATGTCAAATTTCTGCAAAGGCGTACTTGTGACAGCACTAATTAGATTTTGAGGGAACTTGTGTGATTGCAGCGATGATGCATCTTGTTACAGAGATGATGCAGACAGCCCCTCTGTCTGCATCATCTCTGACACATTGAGCCATAATATTTGGATCTAATTGTCAGACTCGTGAGTGAATAATGTGCGCCGTGTCTCCTTCGTTGCACTGCTGTGTGGAATCGAAGCTAACCGAACGTGGAGAACGAGTCAGCTGAGAAAACAAACGTATTGGTTCAGCTGTTGCTTGTTGCTTCATCGTGAAGTCAAGAAATGCTCGCTGGGTCAGTAGGTTTGAGTATTTATCCGATTCCACATGACCTAAAGGACGGCGAGCTGTGCCCGCCCCCTTCTGCACAGACTGAGCGTTAACCTCAACACACAACGTGAATCTCACTGTCAGCTCACCCCACAATTAACCCCAGAAAGCTTTAGTGTGTTTATTTATTTGTTCAGTTCATTTTCCAGACCCACTTAGCTTAATGTTGTTCAGTTTTTATTATGGAAAAAATATGTAGCTTAGTTTGGGTCTTAAAGCCATGCACCAGTACATCCCCATGCTGGCTATGCTGAGAAATGTTATCACACTGACAAACTGTAAAAACTCGTTTAACTTAAAATTATGATGCCAGTGCCAAAATCTCATCAGCTCTGTAGCCAGTGTATGTTGGGTCATTTACTCAAACCTTATGTAGCTGGGAAGATCCTTGGTGTTGATTGGTGCAAATAAGATGACTTTGACCCCCTCGTGTTCTGGTTTAATGCAAGTGATCAGATTCCATACAGTTACTGCTGACTCGGCTGTAAGCTGAAAGCCTGATTGACGAGTTGGATTTCTGTGCTTGTGAACGGCTTTGAAGTCGGCCTCGGACTGTTTTGTACCGAGTTGTTATCGACACACTTAATAGTGAGCTTAGAAACGGTGAAAGTGACCTGTGATGTCGCACACTAAACAGGAGTGTTTGTAGGATAAGTGAGCCTGGGGCTCAAATGTAGCAGCAGCAGATGGCCCCGCCCCTCCCTGAGCCTGGTTCTGCCGGAGGTTTCTTCCTGTTAAAAGGGAGTTTTTCCTTCCCACTGTCGCCAAAGTGCTTGCTCATAGGGGGTCATATGATTGTTGGGTTTTTCACTGTATGTGTTATTGTAGGGTCTACCTTACAATGTAAAGCGCCTTGAGGCGACTGATGTTGTGATTTGGCGCTATATAAATAACATTGAATTGAATTGGTATTTATATTTGCATGTCGCAGCCGCTCCTGCCTAGGCCACGTTTCACTACAGACGTGAGCTTTAAAGGACGTTTACGTACCTGACAGCTTAGATTCTTCTTAGCTAGGCTTTCTTTGTGTTAGCTGGTTCAAAAAAACCCAAACCTGCCATTGAATGTCTGTTTTCTGTTTCGTTACCTGTTTCTTGTGTGGGCTACTTTTGGCTCCTGTTGGGTAATTATCACTTATAGCTCATGAAAATCAGAAATTCAGCTTCTCATATTAAAAAATAATTTAAACTAAAAAAAATGTTCAACTTCTGAATAGTATGTTCTCTTATACACTCAGTGCTGGCTGGGGCTCCTTTACTGCATCACTGGCACCTTTTTCATTATCACTTTTCAGATGACATTTGACAGCTTTGCAGGAAAAAGTTCCTCGCAGTCCCTCTGAAACGAGTTTTCTTGCAGTACTCGTCTTCAATTTAAACCCTTGGGAACGAGTTAAAGCCAGGAGTGAGTAATCTAATCACAGGTTACATCTCACTGTTATTATCAATCCACTTGCAGAGTAGACGGCGATACAGCCGAGGATGGCGAGTTACGAAGGAGAGAGAAAAGTCCTCGCATCAATTGTGGGGATCCTATTTGAGTGACCTTAACGTAGAAACGCCTCAGACGTTAATCAGATCTTACATTTGCAATTTCTCCGAGGAGAGTGTGTAATTTGGTGTGACATATTGAAGAAGACGTTTGCGTCTGAAAAGGGAGAGAGGAGCGTTCGGGGAGAGGTGCAGAGAAGGTGAACTGGGGAGAGAAGAGAGATGAGAGGGGGGGGGGGGGGGGGGGGGGGGGGGGGGGGGGGGGGAGGGAAAGAGGGGGGGGGGGGGGGGGGGGGGGGAGGCGCTGGGAGCGGCCATGCGACGCAGCAGTAAACAGCAGCAGGCGTTGGGAAGTTGCGACAGCAGCGTGCGATGACGTCAGAAGCAGCTCTTATCTGAAGGCCTGCCTTCGTTTTGCCCTCCCTCTCACGCACACGCCGCTCCGACTGTTCATCTCTTTTCTTAGCCCCTTTGGCTTTTTCCTGGCTTGTTGCTTAGCAACCAGAACCCCCACCACAACCACGTGACTTGGCTGTGACTCACCTGGAGTCACGACGTCACCAGCTTGCAGCAAACGTGTCATATGCAGACAGGCGCCCTCCACATTGGCTTCTGTGCTTGTGGTCACGTCACATACAGGCGCACCTGCATACAGTAGCGTGCGTGCGTGCGTTTAGTGGAGCGTCTATGTCTTTGTCCTCGTGCTAGCCTCCACACTGTCCCTGTCTGACCAGATATGGTGTCTGCTGGTGTGTGTGTGTGTGTGTGTGTCATATGAAAAAGATGGAAGTCCCACAAACCTGCATTAAAAGTTTGAAGGAAAGAAAGTTCCTGCCCTCTTGTCTGCAGCACAAAGACCTTCTCAGGAAGTTATGATGTTTGTCTTATGTTTGCAAGGTTTCATTTAAATGAGATGTTTAATGTTAAATCTTGATGTGTCGGTGAATAAGATATGAGATAATGAAACGTTAGGGTGGGAAAGCTGAAACAGACGGAGGGTATAAACACAGACAGTAAGGGAGGAATAATAGGGGACAGGTGAAGGTAATCAAACATTAATGCAGGTGGGAAATTAAAAGATACATTAGTCTCTTCACAGCAAACACAGAAACGGCTCTCCTTTGCTTTCTGCAGGATATTCTCATTGGAAAGGTCAGGTCTTGACAGCAGACGAGCTCCACGTTCTTTACGAGGGGATCAAACTGAACAACGTACACCACTATGACTACGTGTTAACAGGTGGGGTTCCTGCTTTTTCACTTTTACGCTGCTCAGATACCTGCACAGTTTAATTTAGTTTAATCACAGTGGATTTTTACGTCCCCCTGAGGTTAAACTTTAATAAGTTCCTTGCAGTCTTCTGTTTAGTTTCAACTGGGATCCATTCTTGACATACAGAGCAGTTTAAGTTTAAGTCAGTTAACAACAGAAAACAAAAAGTATAGTTACTGATTACTCATACACTGCCTATAATAATTTCTCTGTTCCATCTCGTGTGTGTGTGTGTGTGTGTTGTCCACAGGGTATACCAGAGACACGTCCTTCTTGGAGATGGTGGTGGACATTGTTCAGGAGTTAAAGAGAGCCAACCCCAACCTGGTGTACGGTGAGCAAACACACAGTTTCACAACGTGAGAAAGACACAGGAAAGCAACAAAAGCTGCTGTGACTGAGCATTCGGCTGTAATAAAGCTGTGACCTTTTTCACCTTCTTGCTTTTAGTAGAGCGGCTCGATTATGGCAACGACTGTAATCAGATTATTTTAATTGTAGTTTTAATTCGTTTTAAGAAAAGTGTGTTTTTACTGGAGATGTCAACTAGGGCGGCCACGATTAGTCGACTAGTCACGATTACGTCGACTATCAAAATCGTCGACGACTAATTTAATAGTCGACGAGCTTTGTAGGATTTAAGAGTGTAATAACAGACTGAAACAGAAGGTGGCAGCACTGCATGTACAAGGATGCCAGCTGCCATTTTAAACTCCAAAGAAGAAGAAGCTGTGTCCCAGAATTCATAGCGCGGCCCTGCTTCAACAATGTCTGTGGCTAGTTAGCTTTAATATGACTCTTATTATTCTTTCTGGGTCACAAAATAAAGGTTGAACATGTTTCCAGGCGAGAATGTAGCTGTGTGAACCTCAAATATCTGCTCAGTTTATCAAGACCCCACATATTTTCAAAAGCTCCCACGTTTCCGTCTGTTACCCACCAGCTCCATAGCTAGCCGGGGGTCACGGCTCAGTATAGCCGGTGAGAACAGCGGACTCCCAGCAACACG
>VURO01025813.1:0-13214 GCA_015108175.1 Pelvicachromis taeniatus
ATGCTACTTGTACAGGCACTCTATGACTGTGCACCGGGTCAATTATGCCTCCAGTCGCAATTTGAGCTTCAAGGAGACGAATTCCATGATCTTTCACAATGAGATCTTTTTTCAAGGCCTGGAACAAAGAAATTGTTTGTCCAGTGTATGGATCTTTGTATCCTGTCACTGCCTTTTCTGCTGAAATTAGTTTTTTTTCCCAGTCTTTGCCAATAACTCCTTGAGCCACGGCTTTCTCTACAGAAAGCTTTTTGTTGTTGATTGGGTCAATGATAAAGCCTGTAGCAGCTTGGGCTTCCAGCAGAACCAGAGAGGTACCAGGAGTCAGCAGACTTTTGCTTTTAGCTTCATAGATACTCAGGGTCTCTTTGGTGGACTGAAGGTAAACTCCTGCAATGCTGTTGGTCCCCTCAAGGTATTTGCGCACTGAGTCCATTTCACTTACTTCTGTCACTGTAACTTTTCCAGCACTAAGATCTTTGTAGAGTTTCTCATCAATGATTTTGGATTTGAGCAGCTCAGTGGCAGATACATCTTTTCTGATTCCATGGAACTTTTCAACGTCACTAGTTTCTGTAATTGTAGTGGTCATGGTAGTTTTTGTTGTGCTGCTGTCCACTTTAGTTTCTGGTGGTTGGGACATGACGATTGAGGAAGACGAAGAGGTTTTATTTTGTGTGTGCTGCTCAATGATCATCAGGATGATTTCCAAAAAGCGCTCTTTTGTGATTGACCCAGCCTTGTACTGCTGCACAAGGTCTCTCCGCTTCTCCTCAGTGATGTATTTGGAGTAGAGCAGATCCCACAGAGACACTGTTTGTCCTTTGTATTTTCCTCCAGCTCTGGTTGTTGTTGTAGACTTCAGAATAAGTTTAGTTGCCTCATCCACAAAGAAGTAAAACTCTCCTTTCTTGACAATAGACAGTAAGTTAAGCTCTGTATTTGGGTCTCTGAAGCACCTCTCAATCAGCTGGAGATATGTGAGGTTCTCCTGAGTGTTTGGGTCAAAGAAGCCCTTGGTGTCATCATCAGGATCAGATAAAATCTGGTTCATTTCTTCATCAAAGTAACCTCTCTGATATGCCACCTCTATGGGAACTCGATGGCTATGGACTGGATCAATTATGCCTCCAGTTGCAATTTGAGCTTCAAGGAGACGAACTCCATGATCTTTCACAATGAGATCCTTTTTCAAGGCTTGGAACAAAGAAATTGTTTGTCCCGTATAGGGATCTTTGTATCCTGTCACTGCCCTTTCGGCTGAAAGCAGTTTCTTTCCCCACTCTTTTCCAACAACTCCTTGAGCCACAGCTTCATCTACAGAAAGCTTTTTGTTGTTGATTGGGTCAATGATAAAGCCTGTGGCAGCTTGGGCTTCCAGCAGAATCAGAGAGGTACCAGGAGTCAGCAGACCTTTGCTTTTAGCTTCATAGATGCTCATCACCTTTTTTGTGGACTCAACTCTGACACCTGCTATACAGTTTGTAGCTCCAAGATACTTTTGAATTGTTTCCATTTTGACAACAGTTTCTTCCGTAACTTCACCTTTTATAATTTGGGTGAAAAGGTCCTTTGAGATAATCTTTGACTCAAATAATTCACTGGCTGAGACTTGTTTTCGTAATCCTTTGAACTTTCTTTCCTTGGATGATACCTCTGTGATTATAACCGTGAGTATTTCAATCATCTCTTCAATTTTGGTCACTCCTGTCCGGTATTGCTGTATAAGCTGCTCCCTTTTTTGTTGTGATATGTATTCAGATAGCAGCACTTCCCACAGTGTGACCTCCTTGTTTTTAAATTTTCCTACATTCAAGGTCATCTTTTTGTTTTTCATTGCAAGCTCAATTTGCTCATCTGTGTGAAATACACGTGCTTTGTCTTCATACAGCGGTAGGAGAAGTAGCCCAGTTTTATCATCTTTCTCACATCTATTCATCAGCTGACTATATGACAGTTTTTCTTTGGTATTTGGGTCAAAGAATCCTTTTTCATCATCTGTGGGGTTCAACAAAATTTTGTGAGTTTCTTCATCCAGACATCCTTTTTTGATAGCAATATGAATTGGCAGTCTATGACTTTGATTTGGGTCAATAATTCCTCCTGTTGCTATGTGCACATCAAGAATCCGAAGGCCATAGCTTCTTTCTCTCAGCTTTTTTTGCATGGCTTCAAACAGCGATATTGTCACATCTGTATATGGATCTTTATACCCAGTGACAGCTCGTTCAGCTGAGAGAAGTTGCTCACGTACATCTGGCCCAATCAGTCTTTCTTTTACAGCCTCTTCCACATCATGGAACTCATTTTTGAGGGGATCAATGATCCTTCCTGTTGCAGCTTGAGCTTCAAGTAGTAGAAGTGCAATGCCAGGTGTCAACAGGTCTTCATTTTTTGCTTCATATATGCTCATCACTTTCTGGGATGGATAAACCTTTACTCCAGCAATGCTTCCAGTTCCTTTTAGGTATCCTCTCACAGGTTCACCCTGTGCTAATGTTTCTAAATTGAGTTTTCCTTCTTTCACCTGTTTGAATGTTTCTGCATCAATGATTTCAGAATCCAGTAGTTGTTGTGCAGAGACATGCTTTCTCAGACCCATTATCATCTTGGGAGTTCCAGTCTTCTCCAGTTTTTCTATTGTGGTAGTCACTATTGTGATTATGGTCTGGACACTAATCTGTCTTGTTCTGTACTTTTCAATTAGTTCAAGTCGCTGATCCTCAGTAAAGTAGCCAGAATGAATCAAGTCCCATAGAGTAACTGATTTTCCAGAATAGTGTCCTACAGATATGCTGACACTCGTCTTTTCAAACTCTTCCTTAATCTCTGTGTCAGTATATATCTTTTTCTTTGTAGCTGTAGCTTTTGGTGTGTCATTCAGTGGCATGAGAAACAGTCCAGTTTCCTTATCTTTCACACATCTCCCCAACATCTCCATGTATGTCAGATTTTCTTTTGTGTTTGGGTCAAAAAAGCCCTTTGTGTCATCAGTTGGGTCTGTTAGGATTTGATTAAGTTCTTCATCAAAATATCCCTTTTTGTATGCAACTTCAAGGGGTAAGTGGAGACACTTTAAGGGATCAATGATACCACCTGTAGCAATCTGGGCCTCAAGTAAACGAATGCCATGCTGCTTGACAATAAGATCTTTTTTCAAGGCTTGGAAGAGCGAGATCTTTTGACTTGTGTATGGATCTTTGTAACCAGTGACTGCTCTCTCTGCAGACAAAAGTTTTTCATACATCTGTGGACTAACCAAATTGTCTTTGAGAGCTTGTTCAACTGTGAGTTTTTTGTTATTCAGAGGATCAACAATGAATCCTGTAGCTGCTTGTGCTTCAAGAAGGCAAAGGGCAGTGCCAGGTGCAAGAATGCCAATTCTCTGTGCCTCATGAATACTTAGTTTTTTATTTGAAGGTTGCAGTATCAACCCAGCTACACAACTTTTTCCTTGTAGGTAGGCTCTCACGCTGTCCATTTTCATCACATCAGTGCTTGTCATGTTTCCAGCAATCAAACTGTTGTAGGTGTTTTTATCCACAATTTTAAGATCCAAAAGATCCACAGCAGAGACTTCTCCTCTGAGACCTTCAAACTTCAGTCCTTCTTGCTGTCGTATCTCCTTACTCTCAATGATCTCTACAATGGTCTCAGTAAGTTGCTGAATTGTGATTTTCCTTGACCGGAAGAGCTTGAAAAACTCCTGTCGTTTGTCTTCAGACAGATATTCTGAGTTGATAAGATCCCACAGTGTTGTGTGTTTGCCCTTGAACCTACCGTACTTTACAGTAACTATTGTTGTTTTGAACAATTCCCTGATATTGTCATCTATCTTTATTTTATTGCTCTTTCCTTTGAGAGGTAAGAGGCACAAGCCTGTACTGGGATCTGTCACACATCTGGCCATGAGCCTCAAGTATGTCAGGTTCTCCTGGGTGTTGGGGTCAAAGAATCCCTTGGTGTCGTCACTTGGATCATCCAGGATCTGATTCATTTCTTCATTAAAGTACCCCTTCTTATAGGCCACATGGACAGGTATGCGATGGCTGTTCACAGGATCAATGATCCCACCAGTGGCAATTTGTGCCTCCAGGAGCCTAATGCCATGGTCTTTTAGGATCAGGTCTTTTTGCATTGCTTGGAACAAAGAAATTGTTTCTCCAGTGTATGGATCTTTGTATCCAGTAACTGCTTTCTCTGCCGATCGCAGCTTTTGACAGACATCAGGCCCCACAATCTTTGCTTTGACAGCATTGTCAACTGAAAACTTTCTGTTTCCAATAGGGTCTATAATGAACCCTGTTGCTGCTTGTGCCTCGAGCAGAATCAAAGCAGTTCCTGGCATCAGCTTTCCTTTCTGTTTGGCCTGGTAGATGGTCATGATTTGAGAATCAGGAAGCAGAATACCTGCAATGCTGTCTTTCCCTTTTAAGTACACATTTACATTTTCATCTTCAATGACTTCCTTCACTGACTTCTTTCCCTTCTTCAGATCCTCTAGGACCTCCAGACTAATGATATCTGCTTCCACAAGCTGCTTGGCTGTAACAGTGTCTCTGATGCCTTCAAAGACGACCTCAGTTGTTTTCACAGACTTTTCTATCACTTCCAGAACTGTTGTAATGATCATCTTGATGGTGATCTTCCCCTCTCTGTATTTTTTAAAGATGTCTTGCCTCTGGTTTTCATCAAAGTATTCTGACATCAGCAGTTCCCACAGAGATACTGTCATTCCCATATATTTGCCATATGTCACTTTCACTTTCTCCGCCTTGAAGGCTGTTTTAGTTTGGTAGTCAATGAAACTAAAATTTACCCCATCTGATTTATCACGTAAAGGAAGGAGGCACAGGCCAGTAGCAGGATCAGTGACACACCTTTCCATCAACTGAAGATAGGTTAGATTTTCTTCTGTGTTTGGATCAAAAAAGCCCTTTGTGTCATCCCCTGAATCCTCCAATACAGCATTCATTTGTTCATCAAAATAACCTCTCTTAAAGGCCACTTCTGTAGGAAGTCTGTGACTGTTGATTGGATCAATTATTCCACCTGTAGCAATTTGTGCTTCAAGTAGGCGGATTCCATGTTGTTTGACGATGAGGTCTTTTGACAGTGCTTGAAACAGGGATATAGTTTCACTGGTGTATGGGTCTTTGTATCCTGTCACTGCTCGCTCAGCAGAGAGCAGCTTCGCATGATATTCTGGGCCAATAAGTTTGTTTTTGACAGCTTCATTCACAGTATACTTTTTATTTTCTACAGGATCAATCATGAATCCAGTTGCAGCTTGTGCCTCCAAGAGAACAAGCGATGTCCCAGGCATCAGTATGCCTTGCTTCATGGCTTTATAAATGCTCATTCTCTGATTGGTTGAGAGTATAGCAATGCCAGCAATGCTGCCTTTTCCTTCCAGGTATTCTTTTACTGTTTCATTCAACATCACGTCCTGTGTTGTTGTCGTCCCCTTTTGCAGGTTATCATATGTTTCTTTGTCGATGATCTTTGATTCAAGAAGCTCGGTGGAGGAAATGCCTTTGCGCAGACCTTTGAAGGTGATGCAGACAGGAAGAAGCAACAGGCCTGTATCAGGTTCCACAATGCATTGCTCTTGGAGGCTTCTGTAGTTAAGATTTTGTTGCAAAGTTGGATGATAAAACACTTTGAGTTCTGACATCTGGTCCTTCAGCAAATCTTTTTCATAGTAGCCCTTCTGAATTGCAGAATCTACTGAAATATTTGTCTTATCGACAGGATCAAACAGGCCTTGTGTGGCTATCTGTGCTTCCAGCAGCCTCAATCCATAATCTCTTGGAACTAAATCTTTTTGAATAGCTTGGAATACAGATATCATTTGGTTGGTGTAGGGGTCTACATACCCAGTGATGGCTTTCTCCGCTTTAAGGAGTTTCTCTTTCATCTCTGATCCAACTATTCCCTCTTTAACAGCACCCTCTACAGGAAGCTTTCGGTTGTTTATTGGGTCTACAATACCTACTGTGGCAGCTTGTGCTTCAAGCAGAGCCAATGCTGTTCCTGGCTTAAGCATACGCATCTTCATGGCTTGATATATGGTTATCTTTGTCTTTGTCTTTTCCAGAAATATACCAGCCACAGGTTCATGGACTTTTGTGTAGCCATTTTGCTTCGCATCGCCGTCCTTAAGCTTGGTGTCCATCTTGACCTAAAGGGCTGTGTTAACACAGAAATAGTTACAGAGCTTGTTTTGTATGTGGTATTTTAGTATTATAAATAATACTAAAACACAGATATGAGATACATTTGGGCACATTGCAGTTAAACTAGATTTTGCTGGCCTGATTATAAAATACACATATATTGATATGGATTCACAAAATAAGTTGTCAAGTTTTTATACAGTTATTTTTATACACAAATTATTCAGACTTTCACCAAATTAGATCCAGTAAGACATTTTGTCAAAAAAAATTATTTTCTCTCTTTCTCTCTTACTGTTTTTCATCATAATGCAATTTCTAATTTTACATGTTTGACATTGGCATTGTTATTTACTAACAGTAAAGTTATTTTCAGCTTTTCCCTTGCCACAAGGGGTCGCCACAACAGGTAGCGCCACCAGATTAATTGGGCAGAGTTTTATGCTGGATGCCCTTCCTGATGCAGCTCCATTGGGGGGCTGGACCAGTGACCTTTCACTAGTAATAGAGACTAATCTCATAGAGAATATACTCCAGCAGGGTAGAGAAGGTATAGAATAGATTGCAATGACAAATAGTATTTTTTTAACAAAGTAAAATAAACACATTACAGTATCCAACATAACTCTTACTCCCTTAAATAACTTAATAACTAGTCTGGAGCTATTGAAATAGAAATAGATGTTAATTAATTTTGCTTCCATTAATTGTACTGTAAGTTTTGAAATATATTATTTTCCAACTGTAATATCAAACCTTTCAATTTCCTTATGAGAACGTGGACAGCCTTAGATGTGCCCTGTTGTTCCAAAATCCAAGATCCAGCTCCACTGGCTCCCTGATTTTTATGATCTCCGTGCTTTGAAACGCCGTCCCTGGTGAGATAAGGCAGTCGTAATATGTTTGATCTTAAGCTTCATGTTTATGATTTGATATTGAAATGATTTTATGACATTTCTCACAAACTTTTTAAATCACGTATGGGTAAAATATACACCATTTCATCATTAACCTATGTAGGGTGCATATGTAAATGTTAAAATGCCCATACAGCATTTAGGGGTTTTTTCCTACTCTGTTAGTAATACTTTAATTATAAGCTGTTACCATGACAATTATCCAGGTCTGTATGGCTCGCTTGCCATATACACAATACAATTCCCACCCACACACACCCCATAAAAAGTCTAACTATCTGTACTGTCTGTGTGTATGTGTATATGTCTTGTAAACCCATGTGGGCAGGTTTCTAATGCAGCAATACTGTTTTTTGTTTTCTAATTTCTAATAGTTTTTCTTATCATTTCATCATGTCCCTGCACAGATTCAACAACTAAAGAAGCGATTAATTACGTATCGTGTGAGCACTTTTCACACACATTCCACATTTGCTTTTGGCAATAATAACAGTGTCAAAACTGGAACAGCCAGATGCCCTTTTTTGTAACAACATGCATGGAAAACCAACAACTGCAAATACAAGAGTTCATATCTCTTGCAATCCTGCGCACCAAAGTCTAAATCTGCAGAACTTTATTTTGGGTTCTGATGGTAGAGATCAAAAGGTTTATAAACATTTTTAATGTGTAGCCATAAAAAGTCACAAAAGTCACCATGGCATAAAAAAATCAGCTTCAGCGTAAAAAATATGTAATTTTTTTTTAAATTGAATCGATTTACATGCCAGTCCTGTATTATTTAAAGAGCTTATAAAGCGCTTCTTGTTTAGAAATTCTACAACATAACCCAAATTTATACACATCCACTTGTACTTAGGGTACAAAATTTAACATTGAAAAACAGGGAATAATAAAAGCAAATGCATAATCTTTAAGCATATTCTTTACATGGTACATGAGAAGTTAATGTACCGAAAAACTTTACAAAGATCTCCAAAACATCTCAGTTAATTATTGTTGCACTTAGTAATTACTATCACATACAAAAATGTAGCGATTTCACAATTTTCTGAGAACCAATGGGTCTCTCCGTCTTGCGGGGGTTGGTAACTGTCACAAATGATGTCATAACACCTGTGGGAGTCAAAGCAATAAGGCTCAGAAAAAAAGGGTGTGAACTGAAACTCAGCCAGGCTACTCAGAAACATGTTAACTGTTAAGTCACAGATCAAGCTCTACGGTGCGCATGGTTATTTTCACGTTTACTGTGGTAAACATTTGTTGGACTTTAGGCAGTGTGAGCTGCACTACCTGAGATGTGCATTTAACAGCTGTTGATGATAATGTCAGTGGCAGAAAGATGTGCACAAGTAACCAAGATAAGCAAAGTAACACAAACAGCTGTGGATCTGAGGTCTGCTGAACTCTGTATTTGTACAAGAGCAGCAGCTCTGTGGCAGTTCGGTATCTCTACCGGCAAGTGCTCTATTTACAGCTTAAGTTTGTCACCCACTTTGTAAATATTTGAATGTTTTTGAAGCTGTCAAGCATTCACTTTACATTTATGGCACCATGTGAATTTGCTTGTCATATCATAAAGGCAAATACATTTCCTGCACAAAGTTAACGAGTTACCTAACTCTGCAAACACAGCTTCACTGTTTACTGCTCTCACCACTAAATGCACTTTTCCACAGTGAAGGAAGGCGCTGCCCGTTAAATGCTAGGGCAGATATGGAATAAATGAATTTTTAGAGTCAGAAGATTTTGACTTCATTGTCATCTTTAAAATACCTCTAAGCACAACTAACTGTGTATTCAGAGGCCTCTTTATTAGGTATGATCTGCCACATATATGTGCACTTAATCATAAAGTTACATTTTTAGTGACACTGTTGCAAATGTGGAAATAAAATTATCTACCACTCTTAGTTACAGTTATTCTTAATCAGACTTGGTGTGCGGAGGTGTTTCTGGGCTTTTTTGAGGGCGTCGGCGTACAGGACGCCACCCTGAACATAACAGAGTCCAGCGAATAACTCTGTAACCTCAGTGCTAAAACACATAATTGACTTCACAGCTATGTGATGGCGTTAAGGAGAACTGATTAGAGGCATCACAAACGTAGAACTAAAGTCAAAAGAGCATTTGCTTAGATAAGACTATACAGTAGTACCGTAACAAAGAGCCATTTTTGAGTCCTCTGACTTATATATTTTCTTGTATTCATGTTGTTGATCCTTTCTTGGTCCATTAAAAATCAGAAAACAGTACAAAAGGATCTCCGCACACTGCATGATGTCTTTTTTTGTATCCTATTTTGTCAGATTAACCGTTTCAAAACACCAGAATATTAGGAGTTAAATTCTCTACTTTGATTTTAGATGAGCAATGTGAGTAGATTTTTACAGAAAAACCAACTTAATAAAGAAAAGTTAACAATAAGACACTTAATCACTGCAGCTCTATTCAAAAACCTTAAGAACTACAAGCAATAACTGATGTAAAATAGCAGCAGTTTAGTAAGAAAATGGACTGTAAACTTCCCAAAGAATATATAATCATGTGACATGAACGCGTTATGACGCTTCTAACTGTAAGTCTTTAGGTTGAGCCAAGGATCTGTCTGAATGACAAGATGTTGGCATTGATAACCAGCCAACCTACTATACTTCTGTGGAGAACCAATGGAGCAGTTTTAAGATCAACACATAAACTGCAAATTGCTCACAACTTTCCCTCACTTGTTGCATCAAGCCCAATTACATCACATGTATGCTTCAGCCTTTGTGGCGCATTTTTGATGCCACCCCAGCAGTAAAATACGACTTATTGGCTAGGAATGAATGAGGCAATATAGTATCACTGCTGCAGGTGTTGCACAACAGTTTTTGTAGCTGTAACTGTGGAAAATCTTGGAGTCATTGTGTAAATAGATCCCAGGGTGATGTCAGCGCAGTGTTTAGACTTGTTGAAAGCCTCATTAGTGACATACAGGCATATTTATTTTACCAGCGGCAGTCAAAGGTGATCAGTGAGGAATGTGTGCATTCCCTTTTATCTGAGGGTGTTGGCTAACAGCGCAGGACAGACACACTTTCTGCTTCCTCTCATTTTACTTTGCCAATGCAGTCGCACTCCCACTTTCTAACTGTGAAGAAATGACTGTCTAAATATTCTTCTAGTTTCACATCAATGCAACTCAAAGACAAGGTTTGTTTTCTATACAATGAACAAAACAGAGAAACTACAGATTTTTACACAACCAAGCTAAACAAAGAAGAGAAATTGCTCTTACCCGAGGGCGCTTGGATGATGTCCCAGCTGTGCACTGGCGAGCGTTCAGCTTCAGCTGGTATGAAAGATATCACAACCGTGAAGTGCTCCCAGCATCTCAGAGGTGTTCACTCCTCAGTGGTCAGATATAAGGCAGGCCCAGCTAAGTCCCTCCCCTGTTGAGGTTCAGCCTCCTCGCCTCAGGCTGTGAGAGCGAGACAGCCAGGGATCCTTTGCACTGAGCTCAGGATGCCAGGAATTCCTGCAGACTTCCTCGGAGCATGTCTATTGTGCTCTAAAACAATAAGGGCAAGCAAATTGATTCTTTCTAACTGTACAAAAGGTAAGGATACTTATTAAATGTATGCATAAGATAAAGTAAGCTTTGTTGACTGTACGAATTCTTAAGCGTCTTCACAAGGTTTTTATTCACTTTCTTTGTCATTTACTGCTGTATAGTCAATATTTTTTACTTTTCACAATGAGCAAACATGACTGGTTGCGAAGCTTCCTTATCAAGCCAGCCAGGTTGTGACATGCAGAACCGGATGCCCTCTGATTACAGAGCTATGTCTTTGTATTACAACTTTCCTCAGGTTTGGCAGGTTTTCAAGTGTGGAAAGCAGAAACCTGACAGGCATGATTGGCTTTTCTGTCTCACTAACAAAAATAACACCTGTTGTTTGTTGTAAACCAGATGCAAAGACCTTAGTCACATAAAAATGATGGCACAATATCTTATGACTAACATGTTTGTGGAAACTGTCTGAAAACCTTGTGATAATTCATATCCCAGGTGTGAGAACACACTATGGGTAAGTAAATGGGTTTGTCTGCCAATTTTTACACGCACGCTCCAAACAGATTTGACAAATTAAGAAACTCCATGTCCCGTTTTATTAGCGTGTTTATATTTTAACCATATCTATAATCTAAAAATAAAACCCAAACACACACAGCTTAGGTTTTACAAGATAAAATATTGCATATCCTTTAAAAGGACAGAACATTGTGTGTAAACTTTCGCAGTATATATGTATGAGTATACAAGGAAACTCCCATGGCATTTTCATTACCTAAGTATGGATTTTCAGGCCAAGAACAACCTGACAAACAGACAATGAAGATTAAAATAAAATGTTTTGAGTATTCTCATATTTTTCACTCTCATTGTCGAGTGGCAAAAGTCAGGTGTGGTGATCTCAAGTTTCTCAAGAATAGGATGTGAATAGGAAAAAAGTGCAAGTGGGATTCAAAGATTACAGATGAGGGCACTCCCTCTGCGTGACTTGAAATCTCAATGGCTGACATTATAACAGAAGAAATTAGAATTTCTGCTTTAGGCTTTAAGAACGAAATCAGTACATAATAATAGCTTTGCTTTGCTGACATTTAGATTGGCAAATAATCCTGGTTATGTCAACAAGAATGTGCAGGAAACTAGGTTGGTGAGCCAGGGACACCCAATTATTAAAATGTCACTCATAATCAGTCAGAACGAGTCACTGAAGTTACACAACAGATTTATTTAACTTCATTAATGCATCATAATATACGTAAAGGATTCAAAGCAAACGAAACTCTACAAGTGTTTCTTATGATGTACCTTTTAAATATTTTCTGTCACAGACCAAAATTTACACTCACTGGCCACTTCATTAGTAACACCTTGCTAGTACCAGGCATATATATGATGTGAATCATATATGTGCCTGGTACATATATGTTACATATGTGGCTCATCCACCGCAGCCCAAAGGTGCTCTACTGGATTGAGATCTGGTGACTGTGGAAACCATTTGAACTCACTATCAATGTACTCCATGTATTAGTCCAACACTCCTAAACCCTTTTATACAAACATACTTGTGATAGTATACCTGAGCAGCTTGCCTAACATTCACACTTCGATGGAAACATCGGGGGAAACATAGGGTTCAGTATCTTACCCAAAAATATATTGATATGAAGACTGGAGGAGTTGGGAATGTGTAATGTTGTAATGATGTGCATTTAATCTGTTACAGTTATTCATGTAATATTATTTAAAGTGTTAATGGGAAATTTCTTATCCATAATCTGTGAGATAAGAATAAATACACGTTCCACTTCCATTATCAGAAAATGCACAAAAGGCTTCAATGCTGAATTTACTGTCCTCACGAACACTTAGCAATCTACCAGTGTAAACACATGCAGATGCATTGTGTTTCCCACACTAACCGTTTTAAAGATGTGCATCATTTTCAGCATTTCAGGGGGGAGGAAAAATCAGCTTTTTGGCAAGAAAAAACATCACCCATTAAAACTTTACATGTGACTTTATAAAGTTCGGATGAGCAGCACCGCAACATCTGAAGAACCTTGTCACAATCATATGTTACATACTTCCTCAGCAACTTTAGTGATAGACAGATTTTTTTTTGTTTTACAGCTCTGTAAATTTGATGACAGAGAAATGTCACTTTTATTGATTACCTGGTAATCCTGCAAACTTCCACTTAACTGCAAAGCAGAGGTTTGGGCATGTTGGTAGAAACGCAGTCAGATTATTCCACGGAAAATGAAAAAATACCTCCCACCGGACCGGCTGTGAGGGAGCAAGTGTTTTGAATAACATGATCACAACTGTAACAACTTTAGCATATTTAGTGAAGATGCACTATTTTTGTATTATAATATGAAAGTGGTGTGGGTTACAGACCCTCATATTTATGGGGTGGGCTGGTTTAAGTTGCATTATTATTTTTTTTCTCATATTTTAAGCTTGGGGAACTTCCTAAATACAGGAGCCACGTCAAACTTTCAGGGCTGAAATACACCCCCCCCCCCCCCCCCCCCCCCCCCCCACCCACTGTGG
>VURO01025813.1:25809-50589 GCA_015108175.1 Pelvicachromis taeniatus
ACCGATTTACTCAGGAACAAATAAAATACAAAAAAAAAAAAAAAGCCAAACAATAACATTTTTAAGTTATCTAAGTGACTTGTATATCGTATTTAACCTGAGTAGTGAAAGACGGCTGTGGGTTTGAAAACGTTTTGCCGGGAGTCCGGTGTTCTGACTGGCTATAGTGAGCCTTGAACCCCAGCTAGCTATTAAGCTGGTGGGTAACAGACGTCTCAGAAAATATGTGGGGTCTTGATAAACTGAGCAGATTTTTGAGGTTTACACAGCTACATTCTCGCCTGAAAATATGTTTAACGTTTATTTTGTGACCCAGAAAGAATAATAAGAGTAATATTAAAACTAACTAGCCACAGCCATTGTTGAAAACTGAGCAGGGCCGCTGGGCTTCTTCTTCTTCTTCGGGGTTTAACGGCAGCTGGCATCCTTGTACATGCAGTGCTGCCATCTTCTGTTTCAGTCTGTTATTACACTCTTAAATCCTACTACTTATTCCTGCGTCTTTTGGGATCTTACAAAGCTTGAAACGACGTGTCGACTATTAAATTAGCCATCGACGTAATCGTGACTAGTCAACTAATCGTGGCAGCCCTAATCTCAATACTGCGGATGTATTTACCCTCAAAACGTAGCCATCGTTGTTCTCTTTCCAAAAGTGTGTCCTTCAAAGTTTAGAGATGTAATCTTTTTGAACTTTTGGATCCACATAGAGGGATAACCTTCTAGCAGACCAATAAAAATACATTGCACTTTCAATCAGGAGTTTGTCTCAACAGCAGAAAAGACGCCACTTTTTAAATCGCTCCTGTGACCACATTTTTGACAGCAGGAACATATTTAAAAAAAACAAAACAAAACAAAAAAAACCCACACACACACACTGTTGTCTAGAACCAGTCCTGAGGACCCTCATGTTTCAAAAGGTGTTGTGATAGGAGTTACGGTCTTGGATTTAGATGCAGTTTTTCAACAGGTGCGGTGTGGCACATTTGACAAGGATTTGCCATAGACTATGCCAGTAGTTAGTGAAGGCCAACTGGATAGAGCATTCTGATTGGCCCATTAAATTCAAGCTTATTGTTCATTGGTGGATTTTTCTTCTGCACACAGGTGGTTCAGATCTGGGCATTTGGTGTCAGTTGATGACTTTTAGAATCATCTTTTCTGAATGGATGATTAAAATTTAGTAGTGAATTCTCCCACATTTCAGTCATTCAGTAATTAAAAGAATATGAACTTTTACTATTCAGATGTTTTCTGACTCTAAATTATCTTTTGTCAGTACTCAGCTTTTTCTCATTTACATTTTAAACATGTTCAGCTACTTTCCAACTTCTTCTGTGTGAACGTCAGCTTTCAACAGTTCTGCACTTTTGTTTTTAGGTGAAAAATTCTGTATTTTTCAGCTCACTCAACATGTTTAACTTAACATTCAGCAATTATTTCATTTCAGCTCAAAACATTCAGCTATCAACATCCACACTGCGGTTTCTTCAGAAAATGCCATTTCTAGTTAACAATATTAGCTTACTGAGAGGTGTAAATTCCCCAACAGCCGACGGCAGCACATTACTGCTGTCCAAGCCGGACTCGGTCTCTCCTCCTGGCTGAGGCCTGCTCCGGGGGTCGGCGGTTAAACCCTCCGCCCGGCCTCCTCCGGGTGGCGGGCACATCGGTTCAGATGTGGATGGAGCACCTTCATCTGGGTTCGAGGTCCTAACAGCCTCGTCCCCCTGCTCGTTAACCCTTCTGGCTCTGGGTCGCAGCTCTTTCTTGGCTCTCTTCATTTCCCTTTGCTTGGCGGCGATCTTCGTCCTCTCCGTTATCAGGTAGCACTTCCAGCACTGGCACTTCAACAAAGGGCAAGTTTTTGTGTGGCCCTTCTTCGGGACAATAATCCCGTGGTGTCGGCATCGGGAGCATTTGGGCATCCCTGCGGGGTCGTTCGGTAAAGACATGGACATTTCATTAACCGTGATGTCCGCACCTAAATCGACCAAACGGTCCCACTCGTGTGACCCAACGTGAACTTTTTTTCTTTTTTTTTTTTTTTTTTAAGAGCGAGACGGAGAGGGAAATGTATCATTTTCAAGTCTGGGAAATCTGTCACTCTCATCGCCCCACGGGCAGTGAGCCAATCAGGTGCTGATTTTCTCAATTTGCTTTTTGATTGGTCAGAGCAGGCTGCTAATGGCAGGTCACTCAGGGGCAAAAATGTTTGTCATTACATCTCAGAACCAAATGTACATTTTAGACATTTTTTTATAAGTAATAATAAACCTACAGTAAACAGTTATTTGTACAGTATGACTGTCATTCCTATAATTTTGTTAGGGTGAGGGTAAGTTTAGCATACCAAAACTTGAGACTTTTTAAAAATCCACCCAGTGCAGGTGTCAGCTGCAAAGTTTCATTTTGCTGTGCAGTTATAACACTTGTTTCAGTACCTGGGTCTCATCTGCCGATTGCAGTGAAACTCAATCACAATCTTGTATCAGACTCCATAACATGTAAATTTAAGGGCCTCGCGGCGCTATATAAATAAACCTAAAATGTATATAGACTACGCCCTACAGAAAGATCCTGACAGCAAATCTTTCCTACTGTCTTTAAATAATACATCCGATGAAAGTGACATGTAGTTTTGAGAGGCAAAAGATGTAGTACTGGTTTGCATGAAGCATTTCAAGAACTTGACTTTGTGTTTAGCAGTAATTTGGGGAACGAACTATAGAAACCAAGAAAAAGTGAACACTTGTGCACTTTTATTTAAGGTATTTTTTGGATTATTTGCAGTTTTTTCAAGGAGGAGCAAGTTCACAGATCATTGTTATCTTCTATATAGAAATCTGATATATAGCCGACTTATGTAAATTAAATCCTATTTAAGAAATTGTTGATTTATTAAAGTTTAATTGTAGTTAGAGCCTCTGTAAGGGCAGCAAAAATGTTTGAGGACAAACTCTTATCTTTTACTTCCCATCAGAAAAAAATTGAAGCAAATTCTTAGATTTTATACACAAAAGAGTTCAAGCATAGCCTGAGGGTTCACCTTTAAGACAGCCAGACATGCTCTCCAAGATATACTTATAGAACAGATGGTTTGCTGAACAAGCCCTTTGACTGAGAAAAAAGAAAGACCATTTGCATATTTTTTTTTACAGATACTATTTGTATGAAATATTTGATTTTCATGTTAATTTCTTGGCTCAGTTAATTTCTCTCTCTCTTTTACTACATAACAATAAAGATGACCCAGAAATTTGAGTAGATGAAAAGCAAAAGTTTACATTTTTAAAAACCTGTTATATTTTTAGATCTGAAGAGTTATTTTCATGCTACTTATTAACAACTGCTTATTTTATTTTTGTTGTAACTGTTTTTTGTTTTATTTGCATCACAAAAAAAAATCAAGCTGTAACTAAAGCACATCAAATGTGCCTGATAAAACAATACACACATGAGGAAAATTAAATCAAACATACCTTTAACCTTAAATGTAAATCAAGACAGAAGAAGAAAAATGAAATAAATAGTAAACCTCTTATATTAGCCCAGCCCAGATGAGCTCTTATCATCATCAAGTAACTTGACACTGAAATGTTATCACAATGCTGGATAATACAGCAATTTCTGTATAAAATGTTAATTTCAGCCTGTTATACATTTGAATTTTTTCAGGACAATTCCAAAGTTAACCTTCCCTCTGTAACTTATCAAGCATATGGATAAAATCAAATGAAACTCATTCTTTTGAATTTCAATCTATAGCTAAGGGGCTCAAGTCTGTCCATCGATGCATTACATCCAAGCTGACCACCTACTTAAATTCAGCAATATAAGGTTAATGTGGCAGCTGTTAGATGTAGGCTATGCTGCATATACTAAAAGTATTTTTTCTAATTCAGAGTGTAGGTTGCACTTTTTTTCTTACAGTCATTTACATCAATGCTAAAATGAAAAATATTTTTAAAGATGTTTTTCATTTCTATATTCATATAGTATTTTTAATCAAAACTACTGGAGATGGGCAAAAGAGCTGTTTGAGACCCCTGCTCTCAGCGGCTCTCTTTACCAACACAAGCCATCTTTAACCTTCTCCACTGTCATATACAGACTACAAATAAAAATAAAGTTTAATTATAGGAAATGAGTCTATTTCCATGTACTCATAAAATGAGACCATGCGCCCAATTTTAATTAGTGCATATGTTGCTCTGAGTTTACTGAAAACTGCTACATATTCTGCACTAAGCGCCAGCTTTGCAATGAATACGCTTGAGAAAACATTTCATTTTTCTGTTTATTTACACAGGGCGGGTGTTACATTAAAATTCCTCATCACCGTTTTTATTATAAATACACCATTTTAAACAAGGCTTGACAACCCTCAGTAAAATACATCCTTCAAACCTGTCAAAATATAACAAAACAAAATGCTTTAATGGATACAGATGGATTTCATTTTTGCATCTTTTAAATGTTAGTAATCCATGCACGTTTAGAGTATGAAAATAAAATGATACAGATCCAATGTGTTTACAAAGGAGATTTAACTGAAAACAGCTATACGTAGTGTAAAATACAAATACTGGGTCTGGTGCAAAGCTTAAAGGTCTTTCTCAAAGAAATGCTAACTCATGGCTTATAGCAACTGCGCTCTGTATAATCATCAGTATACTGTACAGACATTATTTGCCTTTAAAGGGGGAAAAATACTTGAAGTATTTGTGACATATTGTAACAGACTGTAAAAAGGCTTACCTGATAACACACTATTTATTAAATTATGGATAGCACTGCTTTTTCAGTCAGTTTACAGCATGAAACGTCTCCTAATACTCATCAACCCAGTAAAGTGTTAAACAGTATTTTGCAGGCACTTACAAAGCATGGTTTAGGCCTTTAAATGAGTTCAAGGTTAGATGCAAGTTTTAAAATGGTCCACTGTTAAAACAAACCGATAAACTATTATATGCGCAAATGTGTTTCAGTGCTGTTGCATAAAATTCTCGATTACAGTGAAGGTCAAAGTCCAAATTACACCATCGGTCTCTGGAAGACATCTGAGCAAGGTGAACTGTGAAGCAGAAGAATTCAACACAAACATTAGACTTCTCTGAATTACACAATCACAAAATTCAAAGTAATCAAATGGATACATGTGTACCTACCTTTTAAAGTGTCCAGAAAGGCTGGAATTTAATTGCGTTGGTCTCAAAGTTTGATGTGTAAAGTCCAGAAAGTGTCTGACGGTGTTAATGGTCATATTAAGCTACATTCTCATTTCATTTGTGGGAGTTTACTCTTGGAAGTCCAGGTTTGAAGACAGACAAATGGGAATGGAGAAGACTTTAGATATGGGTAGAGTCTATACGGCAGTGTTGCCCAGGAGAGAAAAGATCTTGAAGCTTGGCATATCCTTAAAGCAGTTTAATTCATCTTCAGGAGACTCAATATTCTGCTCTGCAGAGTTGCTTTTTTGATCTTTCTTTAGATAAAAATTTTCAAAAATATACACATGTACAGGAATTTGAGTTTGTACATCCAATTTGGTTCTAACAGTTTAAGCTAAGGGTCATGAACACTTTTGGTTACAGTGTAACACACAGAATTTCATTTAAGTGTTTTTGGAACATTAAATCTGATGATGTTAAAATTAAAAAATACCATGTACATTTGAAACATCTGTGATAGATACTGAAAATAATGAGCGGTTGCTAGCTGCTTACAGTACATAATCAGAAAGTCTGAGATAGCATAAACACTAAATGTAAATGTGACATATACAATAAACAAAATTATTCAACTTGAAAGTTAAATATTGAAAGTCATGTAACAGCCCCATGCAGAGCAGAATAAAGGTTGTCTTTATTCCACTGAGAGTTAGGCATCTGGTGAGCATTGTGGCTTTATAGCATATCCTTCCCTTACACATTCTTTCCTTTCAGATCAGTATCTGCGGCCGTAGCTTGGGGAACTGTAGGAAGAAGAGGAGAAGGTTGTTGTGAAGCTTGATCCTGTGGCATCCATGCTGCCTCTTCTGGAGCCTGACCTGGAACCAGTTCTAGAGCCAGACCGTGAACCAGTAGCAGAGCCAGACCCACTGATGCTATAGGGACTGTAAAGGCCTTTGCTTGACTGAGATGAGGCTTCAAGTAGTCGCAGACCAGTTCCCTCCTCTGTCATGCTCCTTTCAATTGCATCCTTGTAGGAGATCTTCAGCTTAGTTTTAGGGCACGTGAGGTATTTTGAATATGCACTAACGTCTCTTAACTTTTGTGCAGTACGTGCATCTAAGGTGCCCTTCCTCACGGCCTCATCTATGGAGACTCTGCCTGTAGCATCCGGTTCAATCAACCCACCAGTGAGATACTGGACCTCTAGGAACCGTTGTCCAGCCTCATAGTACAGCCAGCCTTTCTTTAGAGCTTGGGCTGCTGACATTTTGGTTTTAGTCCTTGGATCTTCAAATCCATTGTACGCCTTCTGAGCTAAACTGATACGGTCCACCATAATTTTATCCACAAGCCCTTTATTCATTGCATCTGCAACTAAGAATTTCTCTCCAGTGTTTGGGTCAATGATGCCTCCTGTGCAGGCTTGCGCTTCCAGCAGCCTTTGACCTGTTATATTATCCACAAGGTTTCTGTGAATGGCCTCTGTGACAGACACCTTCTCTAATGTCTCTGTGTCTAAAATACCAGCAATAGGACCAGTTTCCTCTGTTGGGTCATTCCATGTGGTTGCTGGTGTTTTTATGGAAGGTACTGGGCTCATGGGGTAGGAAGAAGAGGAGCCAAAGGAGGATGAGCGTGATCTGCTTCCGCTCATATTTCCAGACAGCATGTCTGCAAATTCTGTGATGGACAGCATTCCTGATCGATACTGATCCAGGGCCGACTTATCAATCAAGCCCCTTGAGATTGCGTCATCAATATCATACTGTCGACCAGACCTCCTATCAATGATCATGGATTTCACAACTCCATCAGATGAAGTGATAGTAATTTCCTCCCATTCACACTCCTGCTCTGCAAGCTCTAGATAAGTCTGGTGGTCAATAAGTCCTTTCTGATATGCTTCATAAACAGACATCTCTTTGCCAGACTCTGGATCGACGATGACAACCCTTCGTTTGCGAACAGAAGATTTGGACGATGTCTTTCTCTCACGCTTCTTTTCTTTCAGCAGCAGAAGAGCAAGGCCAGTCTCTGGGTCTATCATACATCGCTCCATCAGCTGCAGGTAGGTGAGGTTTTCCTCAGTGTTGGGGTCAAAGAAGCCCTTTGTGTCATCAGAAGGGTCAGTGAGGATAGCATTCATTTCTTCATCAAAGAGGCCACGTTCATACGCTGTTTCTACTGGCAATCGGAGACTCTCCTGTGGATCAATTATTCCACCAGTAGCGATCTGAGCCTCCAGCAGACGAATGCCATGGTCTTTCAGAATGAGTCCCTTTTTCATTGCCTGGAAAAGAGAGATAACCTTGCCAGAATAAGGGTCTTTGTAGCCTGTCACAGCTCGCTCAGCTGAGAGGAGTTTGTCTTTAAACTCTGGACCAACAACGCCCATTTTAACAGCTTCATTGACATTTAGTTTTAGGTTCTTAATTGGATCAATTACATAACCTGTGGCAGCTTGAGCCTCAAGAAGCTCAAAGGCAGTCCCTGGTCTGATCATGTTTTTCTTCATTGCTTGGTAAATTGATAGACGGTCTTTGCTTGATTCTACATACACACCAGCAATACAGCTGGTCCCCTCAAGGTATTTTTTCACATCCCTGCTGACCTCCTCCACTGTTATGACCCCCTCAGTGAGCTCACTGTATGTCTTTTGGCTGATAATCTGCGACCGGAGCAGCTCATCCACAGTAATTTGTTTTCTGAGACCCTTAAAGAGAAGCCTTCTGTCTGCCAACGAAAGCAGCCGCAAACCACTTTCTTTATCCACTCTGCATCTTTTCAGTAGCTGGGCATAGGACTGTTTCTCATCTGCTGTTGGATCAATATAACCTCGCACATCCGCAGTAGGCTCAGTTATTCTCTCAAGTGTCTCCTTGTTGATGTATCCACGCTGCATAGCAACATCTATGGGGAGATGGAAGTAGTATTCAGGATCCATCAGTCCTCCAGTGGCATTCTGTGCCTCCAAAAGCCTTAAGGCATAGTCTTCAGGTATGAGGTCTTTTTTCATTGCCTGAAAGAGAGATATCACTTTTCCACTGTATGGATCCTTGTAACCTGTAACTGCTCTCTCAGCAGAGAGAAGTTTATCATGCAGTTCAGGACCAACAAGCCCCTTACGTACAGCTTCATCAACTGTTAGAAGTTCGTCTTTAACTGGATCAATCATGAATCCTGTTGCAGCTTGGGCCTCAAGGAGATTCAAAGCAACTTCAGGCTTAATCTGTCCATTCTTCATAGCCTGGTAAATGCTGATCTTTGGAGGACTGTCTGACATAATTCCAGCAATACAACCAGTGCCAAAGAGGTACTGCTTTACTGATGGTATTTCCATTACTTCCCGAATATTCATCTTTTCTTGTTTCAGAAGGTTGTATGTGTGCAAGTCAATAATTCGGGCATTGTACAGCTCATCAATCGTAACCCTTCTTCTGATTACATCACATGACATACTCTGCTCAGACTTTAGTGTCTCTCTTTGTTCAATTATTTCAATGATGACAATTAGCATTCTTTCTCTTGTGATTTGCCCCAACCGATACTGCTCCATGAGGCGGCGCCTTTCTTCTGCTGGAAGCAAATTTGAGTTCATGATTTCCCAAATGGTCATACTCTTTCCTGCAAAACTCTTGAGTGGGATGTCAATTTGAGTATTAGCTAGATCGGTTTGGGCTTGCTCCTCTGAGTACTGGTAAGACTTCTCAACAGAAGCAGGAGCTTCAACCTTTGACAGAGGGAGGTAGCACAGACCAGTGTTGGGATCTCTTCTGCACTTCTCCAGCAGCTCCTTGTAGGTCACTCTTTCATTGGTGTTGGGATTAGTGAAGCCCTTAACATCACCTGTGGGTTCACTGAAAGACTTAGTCATTTGTTTGCTGAAGTAGCCACGCTGAATGGCCACATCATTGGGAACACGATGGCTGCTAACTGGATCAATTATCCCTCCGGTGGCAAACTGAGCTTCAAGAAGAGGAATAGCATGCTCCCTCAGTACAAGCTCTTTCTTCATGGCTTGCAACAGAGAAATTTTATTGCCTGTATATGGATCTTTGTATCCTGTCACTGCTTTTTCTGCTGAGAGGAGTTTCTCGTGAAGCTCTGGACCAACGACTCCAACTTTCACAGCATCATCTACAGAGTATTTCAGGTTTTTGACTGGATCTGTTAAGAAACCAGTTCCTGCTTGGGCTTCAAGTAATGTTAGCCCAGTGCTCTGTTGCAAAATACCTTTTTTTATTGCTTGATAGATGCTTAACATTTCATCTGAATCTCCCATTGTGATACCATCAATGCGGTCTGTGCCCCGCAGGTACTTCCTGACTTTATCAGTTTCACTGACTTCTTTGGGTGTCTTTTTGCCATTTTGGAGTTGAGCAAATGTAGCCTTATCAATGATGTTGGAATCAAGTAATGAACTGGCAGTGACTGGTGCCCTTAAGCCTTCAAAGCAGGCCTCTTCTTTTGTTTTGTCTTCTTTTTCATCAACCATTGTTATCACAATCTTTATCAGCTTTTCAATTGTCACATAACCCATCCTGTACTGGCGAATCAGTTCTATCCTTTGTTCCTCAGTGATGTATTCAGAGTGTATGATTTCCCAGATTGTGACTTTCCTCCCTTTGAAAGGTCCATACTCCAGCTCCATGGTGGCTTGGTTCAAAGCTTCCTTTGTTTTAGCTTCTGTAATCTGTTTGTCTTCCTTTGGCTTTGGAGCCTTCTTTGAGAGAGAGAGCAATGGAAGTCCAGTTTCTTTATCTATGACACATTTATTCAAGAGCTGAGTATACGTTGCATCCTCTTGTGAGTTGGGATCATAGAAGACCTTTGTCTCGTCAGTGTTTGTGTTCAAGGTCTTGCCAGTTTCCTCATCAAAATACCCACGCTTGCAGGCGATTTCATGTGGGATGCGATAGCTTTTAGTGGGGTCAATAATTCCACCTGTTGAAAGTTGTGCTTCTAGCAGACGGATGCCTTGGTCTCTCTTGATAAGGCCTTTATTCATGGCTTCAAATAGAGATACATTTTTTCCTGTGTATGGATCTCTGTAACCACTGATAGCTCTCTCTGCTGACAGAAGACGCTCATGCAGCTCTGGGCCAACAAGACTTGATTTAACAGCTTCATCAACAGGAAGTCTTTCATTTTTTACAGGATCAATTATAAACCCTGTTGCTGCTTGAGCTTCAAGAAGATTCAAGGCTGTCTCTGGAGAAAGCAATTCTTTTTTCATTGCTTGATAGAAAGGCATTTTCTCCTTGGTTGGTTCATAGAACAGTCCAGCAATGCTGGGTGTCCCATGCAGTGCCTTCTTCACAAGATCCATGTCAGAGATCTCTTTTACTGTTATCTTTCCATTACTCAACTTGTTGAACACGTCTTTGTTTATAACCTTGGACTCTAGCAGTTCACTGGCAGAGACTGGAGCTCTCAAGCCACTAAACACATTTTCATTGTTCTTTTCCTTGTCTTCAACAACAGTGATGACAATTTTGATGATCTTTTCCACTGTGATCTTGCCAGTCTTGTACTGTCGGATCAGCTCTCTTCTTTGTTCTTCTGTGAAATATTCTGAATTTATGACTTCCCAAATGGTGACAGTTTTTCCTTTGAACCTTCCAAAAGGAACATCAACATTTGATTTACTGAGTATGTCTTTAGTCTCCAAATCTGTGTATGTTCTCTCTGTTTGAGCTGCTTTCTCTGTCACTGGTAATATCAGCAGGCCAGTCTCTGGATCCTTATTGCATTTTTCCAGTAACTGTTTATAAGTGAGTTGCTCCTGTGTGCTTGGGTCAATGAATAACTTGCAGTCGTCGCTGGGATCGGTGAGTTTTTTGTTGATGTCTGCATCAAACTGACCCTGCTTGTAGGCTGTTTGAAGTGGAACTCTATGGCTGTTGATGGGGTCAATAACGCCACCAGTTGCAAGCTGTACGTCCAGGAATTTGGTGGCCTGCTCTTTCTCAATAAGTCCCTTCTTCATGGCCTCAAAAAGAGAGATTTTGGCTCCAGTAAAAGGATCCTTAAAACCAGTGGCTGCCCGCTCTGCAGACAGCATCTTGTCATGAAGTTCAGGGCCTATTAACTCCTCCTTAACAGCCTCATCTACAGAGAGAAGCTTGTTTTTCACTGGATCAACAATGAAGCCTGATGCTGCTTGAGCTTCCAGGAGCATTGTAGCAGTGTTTGGAGTAATCTTCTTCTCTGTCATGGCCTGATAGATACTCATTTTTTCTTTGGAAGGAGTGAGGATGCCTCCGACACAGCTCTCTCCCTTAAGATATGCTTTTACCTTCTCTGTTTTTCCGAGTTCTTGTACAGAAACCTTGCCCTTTTTCAGTTTATCAAACTCCTTCTTGGTCAGGACGCCAACGTCATGAAGCCTTTCAGCAGGAACCTTCTCTCTTATTCCGTCAAATGCCAACACTGATTCTCCATCTTTCTTTAGCCCATCCATTTCAACAGAGCCATTGAAAACTTTCTTTGTTGTTCCTACCATTGTCATTGCAACTAGCTGTTCCTCTGGGACCTCATCTGTCTGAACTTCAATTTCCTTTGTTGTTGATGCACCCTGCTTTGACGCAACCTCAAGATTCTGAAGTCTCTCTCTGAGCTTTTTGTTCTCCTCTTCCAAAAGTTTTTCTTGTTCAATCCTTTTCTTTTCTAGCACGTCCAATTCTCTCTCTCGGTTTTTCATCTCTGCTTCAGCCTCCTTTTGTTTCTTTACAGCTTCATCCATAATGGCCTGAAGTTTCTTCCTCTCCTCGTCCATTAGCTTACGCTGACGTTCTTGTTCATCTTTAAGAGCCTTGGCCTTTTTTACTTCATCCTCAAACTGCTTCTCAAGCTTCTTTTTCTCATCTTCAACAGCTTTTTCTCTTTTCAACAGCACCTCCTTGTCAGTGAGGAAAGATTGCTGAAGTATGGCTTTCTGCTGCTCAATTTGTGCTTGTTGGGCATTCTCCATCTGTTAAGAATTAAAAACTAGTTAGTAAACTGTTAGTGAAATATCACTTATCAATGCATCTTAAATATTTGAAAAAAGAAGAAATATAAATATATAATAAATATATTAATAACACTTTCATGTGTGTATGAAGCTACAGTTAGCAGTTAGTTAATTTAGCTTAGTATCTAGACTGGATACTGCTAATCTAGCTTTGTCCAATAAAAACAAAATTCAGCAACTTTAAAAGATTACATAACATATTACATATAATTTAGTTAAGACTTAGCTCACATGCTAAGTTAAATGTCCCCAAGTTTTTGCTTTCTATTTAGCACCTACAGCACCAGTGCTCCATTTGTAAAACACTCTGCAATTATATAAATTGAACAATTTATACTATACTATATATACTGTATATACTATACTATTATATCTTTCTGTGATGTGATGTTTAAGCATGCTTACACAAGCATCATACTGTAATTTACGTGTTTAACAGGACCATATTAACTATTAGCGTCTTTAAACTGAATAACAGTGTTAATACAGGCCACAATACCTCTTTAGATTTCTTCTGAAGCTCCTCTGCATCCTTTTTCAGTTTCTCTTTCTCCTTTTCGAGGTCGGTTAGGGCTTTCTTCAAGTCATCAGCTTCTCTCGTGCTCTGTAGCCTCTGCGTCTCCAACTTCTGCACAACGACTTCTGTCGTTTGTTTTTCAGTCTCTTGGAGACGAGTTTTTGCTTCATCTGCTTGCTTCTTGAATTTCTTTGCCTCTGTTTCAGCTTTAGCTTGAGCGTCACTGAGCTCTTTCACCTTCAGTTTCAGTTTCTCTGCTTCAGCTGCAACTTCAAACTGCCTCTTTCGCTCGGCTTCCAGGGATTTCTGGAAATCCTCGGTCTCCTTATCAAGGCGCTGTTGGATTTGGTTTTTGTCCTCCAAAAGTTTCTGAGCTTTTTTCTGTGCCTGGTCTTTCTGTTTCTGGAGCTCCTCCGCTTCAGCTTTCAGTTTTGTAGCCTCTTGGATGGCCTGCATTTTCTCTTTTAGCATTTTCTCTGCAAGTGCCCTCTGTTCAGCCAAGTCAGACTCCGCAGTCTGCCTTTGTCTGGCAGCTTCTTCAGCTTCCACGCTGAGTCTAGCAGCTTCCTCTGCAAGGCTCTTCATTTTCTCTGCTTCCTCTGCAAGTAATTTCTGTGTACTGTCTTTGTCCTTCTGCATCAGGCGCCGGTTTTCTTCCTCAATTTTGAGCTTAAGCTTCAGGAGCTCTTCCATCTGGATCTTAACTTTTGACAACTCATCCTCCACCTGTGCCTTTTGCTTGACAGCATCATTTACTTCCCCTTTAACTCGCTGAAGCTCATTATCCAACACCTTCTTCTGCTTATCAGTTTCATCCAGCTGAAGTTTAACCAGAGTAAGTTCCTTCTCCACCTGCGACTTCTGTGTAAGAGCTTGTTCTGCCTCTTTTTTGTGCTTGGCCATCTCTGCATCAGCCTGCTGCTTCTGCTTTAGGGCTGCTTGCTCAGCTGCAGCTCGCTTGGAGGCCTCTTCCTCTGCTTCTTTTCTCAGTTTCTCTGCATCTTTCTGAGCTTTGGCCTGTTTAGCGGCTTCTTCTTCTGCAGCTTTCTTCAGCTTTTCAGCCTCTTCTGCTTTTTGGCGAAGCAAGGCAGCCTCTTTCTCCGCTTTCTCTTTGGCTTTCTCCGCAGCTTCTGCAAGTTTCTTAGCATTTTTGAATTCGTCTTTAAGCTTCTCCTGAGCAAGGCCATCTTCTTTATTCTTACTGAGAACATCTTGAGTTTTCTGCTCTGCGGCACTGCATTTTTGTGCCGCTTCTTTGGCTACAATGACCTGCTTTTCTGCCTCTTTCTCCGCTTGCTCCTTCTGTTTATGTGCGTCTTCTGCCTTCTTTTTGAGGCGTTCGACTTCATCCTGAGCAGCTTTGCATTGACGAGCTGCCTCCTCTTCGGCTGCAGTTATCCTCTTCACCTTCTCCTCAGCCTCTTTCCTCCTCTTCTCTTCCTCCGCAGCAAGCTTTTTCAGCTTGTCTGCCTCTTTTTCAGCCTTAAGTTTGCTCTTCTCAGTCTCATCTGCAATATTCTTCAGTTTCTTTAATTCACCCTCTAGATCTGACTTCTCTTTTGAGGCTTTCTCAAAGTTGATTCTGATGATATGAATCTCCTCTTCGACCACCTTCTTTTGCCTCAAAGTTTCTTCCACAATAGTTTTTTGTCTCTCCAGCTCCGAGACAGATGAGCTCTTCAGGTGTGTGATTTTTTCCTCAATCTCTTGCTTATGCTGAGCAGCTTGGTCCTCCAGCAGCTTTCTTTGATAAGCTTCCTCCTCAGCTTTTCTCTTTAGTCTTTCATTCTCTGCTTCTTTAGCTTTGAGGGCGATCTCTGCTTCAGTTTTTAGCCGAGTTGCCTCATTGATAGCAGCCAGTTTTTCCTTAAGGATTTTTTCCGCCTCAGCTCTTTGCTGGGCTGCTTCGTCCTCTGCAATCTGCCTCTGCTTCTTTGCCTCTTCGGCAACTGATCTCAGTCTAGCGGCTTCCTCAGCAAGTTGCTTCATTTTCTGCGCTTCAGACTCGAGAAGCTGTTTGCTCTTTTCTGTGTTTGACAGTGTCACCTTCTCAGCTTCAACCTTCATCTGCAGTAGAGAGTCCATTTCACTTCTGACTTTAGCCAGTTCGTCTTCGAGCTGTTTTCTCTGTTTTTCTGCAGCATTCACCTCGTTCTTCAGACGCTGGAGCTCACTGTCTAACAGGCCCCTCTGCTGTTCAGCGTGTTCAAAGTCGGCCTTTAAGCGTATGCATTCTTGCTCTGCAGACAGTTTCTGTTGGGCTATCTGTTCAGCAAATTTCCTCTGTTTTTCCAGCTCCATTTCGGCATTCTCCTTCTGTTTAAGTGCAGCCTCTTCAGCTTTAGCCCTTTTCTTGGCATCTCGCTCTGCTTCAACCTTCTGCCTCTCTGCTTCCTCTTGAGCCTGACTCTTCTTTTGAGCTTCCTCCTCAGCTTGCAACCTTAAGCGGAGAGCTTCATTGGCTTTCTGTCTCCATGTTTCCAGCTCTCTCTCTGCTTGCTCCCTGGCTTTGTTAGCTTCCTCTTGTTGCTTCCTGAGTTTTTCAGCTTCCTCCTGCAGCTGAAGAACAGTGCCCTGCTCTTTCTTGAGAGATTCTTCCAGTTTTGTTGCCTGTTCATTGAATGACATAGCTTTGGTTTGCAACTGTGTGGCAGCAGTCTTCTGCGCCACCTCTTCTACAACTTTAATCTGCCTCAGTTTTTCCTCCTCAGCCTGTTTCATGCGCCTCTCTGCCTCTTCGGCTTGTAGTTTAAATTTCTGCAGGTCACCCAGCGCTTTCTGCTTTTGTTTAGCTGCCTCTTTTTCAGCTTCAGATTTACGCTTTAGCTCATCTTCAGCATTTTTCTTTTTCTGAGACTCCTCGGTCACCTGTTTGCGAAGCCTTTCCGCCTCGTCTTGAGCAGCCTTCCTGAGCTTCTCAGCCTCAGCAGCTTTGTCTCGGAGCTGCTGTAACTCAGTCTCAGCCGTGCTCTTCTGTTTCATTGTCGTCTCCAGCTGAATTCTAATTATGTGGATTTCTTCCTCGATCTTGGTACGACTGACTAGCGCCTCTTCCAGCTGCTGATTCTTGGACTTGATCTCCTGATCTGACAGACTCTTCAGCTGATGCAGCTCCTGCTGAATGTTTTGCTTCTGTTTTTCTGCGTCCACTGCAACGTCTTGTCTCTTATTGGCCTCTTCCTTCATCTTTAATTTCAGCTCCCCTGCCTCTTTCTCTGCTTTGGCCACAGACTTAGCGTGAGCTTCAGCCAACTGTTTCTGCTTATCTAATTCCGCCTGCATCTCTGCCATCCGTTTCCTCTCCTCTTCTTTAACTTTTTCAGAAGCTTTCTGCATTAATAAAAGCAAAATAGGAGTGAAGGGAATTGCATGTTAGAGGTTTTAGACTATAAATTACAACTATAGATACAGTTATGGCTCAGTATACACAACACAGATTTTTAACTGGAGAGATAATTCTGTATTGGGAAATGCTTTTCACGTTCATTTAACGTATGGCACACAATGTATGACACTTTACTTCACAACACCGGACAACACTACACGTTGCTTTCATGCATAATCTGTGTAAAAGGTCTGGCAATATTTTACAGTACTTTATATTATGGAGTTGGTAAAAAACAACTGTAAATTCTGTTTACAAGTAAACTCATCACAGTGTTAATATTTTGACGGTGTGACGGTTTTGTTGCTGGTGATGTATTTTAGTGAAAAACTATGTAATTGTTAGGATTTAATTCAGTCACAATTTGATGCATTTATCTCTACCGCTCATTGATTCTCTTAACATAAATAGGTTTTAAAATTAAAAAAAATAGACAAATGATAAATAATTAGCAGCATGCAAAAAGTGCAGAGTGCAGATTAAAAACTGCCACAGATTAAATAATGCCAAACATATCGATTTTTGCAGCAAAGAAACATAATATCATCAGTAAGAAGAAGAGCAGCATAGTGATGCAGCAAACACAGCATGACGTCATGTAACATTCAACACAGCAAGCTTGGATTTGAAATGCAAGTGACACGACACAAATCCAAGATCACTCAAGTCTGAGATGATTTCTGCTGTTAGGTAAGAAGGTATGGTTGTGGTGACTGATACCTATAAGGAAGGTTCAACATTTTAGAAACCTGTCACATTGACCTTTAAACTGTGATGTCATTGTTTAGGGAGCAGCTGATTTCTTCTGTAACAGCACAAGTTTCCACATTTTATTTGCTAGAGGAACATCATTAGAAGCAATCACTCAACTGTCATTTATCAGGCTCCCTTGTTCATAAGAGGCTGCCACCGCAGCTAGCTCTGCTGTAGTAGTAAAATAAAAATAAAAAACCCAAAAACAAACCATTGACTGGCTTTGCTGCCTGTCTTTCTCTTTAATTTTAAAACTAATTTAGAGTTCTGGGCATCTGAAAATACCACGCATATTTAGGCATTTAAAAAATCTACACACTAACCAATGAGAATGTGAAATATTAATTTGTTGTGGTGCTAAACAGCACTGTCAACAATCACAAGTTCTTCAAAATACTTGAAAAGCTTTTATGCCACTACATGATAGTTTGTTTTATTAAGGCAAGAGAAATGATGATAAGAGTTGGCAAATCTCATTAAAATGACAACATCTAGACTTCCAAAACCAACATCTTACAGTAAGCTGAGGCCAACTGTTCAGCCGGAGAAATTAAAGTTATTACTGAACTAAGAACACCGTCAATAATGAAAGATTTCCAAATACTCGTGAACCTTCCCTTTACTACAGACATGAATCTGATGTGAAGGCGAATGAAATGGGCCGAGAGGATTGATTTTAAATACCTGGTGCTTTGGGGTTAATTCATCTCTTAAGCACGTGATTAATATTCATCATGACAAAGCACTGGCGAGCAGGTCAAAAGGATCAAACAAAACAGAAAGTTAGAAAGGAAGAAAAAAGGGCGGGAGGGGGAAGCAAAAGGTAAATTTAAAAATAATACATCTGAGAAGGTAGGAAGGCCTGAAGCCTTTAAACTACCAGTGTGGGTGACTTCAGGAAGAAATAAAGAAGTGATTATTGAATTGAAATTTTTGGAAAAGCAGTTTGAAAATGTGACTGAATTCACGGCCAAATCACAGTCGTGTTTACAGATCATGTGAAATGATTTTACTAAATACACATAGTGTCGGGGAATGAGAGACGTATACGTTGCGGGGATGTGATGTGCGGTAACAGTGGGATGAAATTGTTTGCTTCACCACTGTACACCTAAAATTATGCCCTAAAATTATGGCTGGACTCTTGGTTACAAAGGTATACATTTGGTGCTATTTGATGGAAAATGATTTCCCATACATGATGAGAACCGTAAGTGCACTGTTGTGTCTACTGAGTGTGCACACTCACCTCTTCTTCCTCCAGGCGGCGCTGTGTGTCTGTGATGAATTTGATGTACTGACTGGTGAGCGTCAACAGCTCGCTGTAGCGTGTTCTCAGCGTAACATACTGAAAGTAACAAAGTAACACATTCACATTTTCCCACATTAAATATAAAAAATCTCCCACTTCACCAAATCGAATGAGTCATTCTTTTTTTAGTCATACATCTTCATATGTGTTGCTTTCTTCTCAAGTTGGGCAGAGGCGACAATTTCAGTGTAACCGCTGAGTTAGTTTCATGTTTAAAGAACAAATAAAGCTGATTTAAATGCAGCTTTAACAGTTTTCTTCAACATAAATAAATACAAGCTGTTTATAGGTCTTTATTGTAGCTGCTTTTAGTTTCCTTTCTGTTAGTTTCCATCATGTTCTGCTGAGATTTGCACAGATTTTGTCCCTGTTGGCGACCTTAATGTTGGCAGCAACACACAGTGACAGGTTAACCGTCTCGACCCATCGTGAAAGCTTCGCCTACTTCCTTCACAGCCAGACTGTTCAAAAACTGTTGGCTGACTGTTGAAAACTAGAGCCAATCAAAACGTGTCCCAATATGTTGGACGAGGAATAAGAAATAAACTTGCTGTGCAGTCCACATTAAGTGGAACACCTGGTCGACCTACCGCTGGCAACTCAACAGCTGTGTTTGTTCGCCCTACCTCCTGAATGATGTTATCAGATGCACACTCCATTTTGGGCTTTTTTAGAGGAGATGCTATGGGATCCTGGAGGGCTTTGTATGTCAAAATCTGGAACTCGTAGTCCTGAAAACAAGAAGGAGGAAAAAAAAAATATTAATGTGAAGTTAAGCAGCAAACTTTTATTTTTTAAAAAGCTGGAAATGTTTCAGTATTTACTTTGACAGAGTCGATATAAGCCTTTGCATTTTTCTGGCAATTTTCAATCTCCTCCTTGTTTTTCTCAATTTCTCCCAGGAGTTTCTGTAAACATGATTTAAAACAGAGAATATATCACGATTAGTAACCATTTCAGATGATTCACACCACAGGAGTCAAAAATACAAGTGGAGTGAATTTTTTTTTTTTTTGGTGAACACCAGAGGGCATGACGACTCTTCTGTGCTTTACCGCACACAACTTATTCTTTCCCTTTACATTACCTTCTCCTGTGCCAGCTGCTCCCTGAGAGCCTTGCTGTCCCCGATTGGCACAGCTTGAATTTTCTCCTGCCTCTGCCGCGCTTCTTCGAGCCAGCGGATGAGCCACTCGTAACTTTCACGGTAGGAGTTCATGTTGCGCCCCAGGAGGCCGAGCTCCCGCTGCCTCAGCTCCATCTGTGCAAACACAGCTTGCCACCGCTCCAAGAGGCTGCTGACCAGTTGACGGTAATGCTCCAGATCAGCATCGCGCTCGCTGTGAATCCTGGTCATTTTGTCGTTAATAGCCGTCGCCCTCCTAAGCTCATCCTGCAGGCGGTCGAATAGCACCTGGTCGGTCTCTGCTTCAGAACGCATTGACTGCACAGAGAAAACAGCAAAGTTACCACAAAAGCGAAGCAGTCTGACACAGAAGCAAATCTGGAAAACACAGAAACATCTTGATACCTTCAGCTGACTGCGCTGATCCTCCACTTCCTTTTCATCACCAGGAACTTTATTGACGTTGCGCAGACGAGTCTCGTAACTCTTCAGCGCATCTTCTGCATCTTTAGTGTTTCTGATCACAACATCAATCGTCTTCAGCCTGAAAACAAGATGTTCACACTTTAGTAAAAAGAAACAAACACATAGCTGTGGCTTAAAATCCATCAGCAAATCCTTGGGAGAATCACTATGCCTCACTTGTCCAGGTAGATGGAGCATAGGCCGTAAACATGATCCATCTTCTTCAGAGTCATGTCCAGTTCAGAGCGCAGCATCGGGGCGGAGCTGGACTGTTGAGGAGACGCCAGAACCTCCTCTGTCTTTTCAGCAATGGAGCTCAAGTCGTTCTTCAAGCCCTCCAGCTCAGACTGCACTTTCTGTTACAAACAAACAGGACGATGACTTGCTAAACCACTTATTGTTTATTCACATTTATTTCTGCATTCATCTTTGTGTTTTGTACCATTTGCTCTGCAGTCTTCAGGGCGCAGGCTTTCAGTGGTTCCTTGTCCACAGGCTGGCGAAGACGCGTCACCGTTCGAGTCTCGCAGCCTTCCAGCCTCAGCCGCAGGTCCTTGATCTTCGTCAGGTAGGTTTTGCACACAGTCTCGTCTTGCTCTCCTGGTTGGAACAACAAGGCATATTGGATTTTATATGTATTTAAAAGAAGACTATCTCTCTTTATTTATGCCATTTTTAGCAATTTGAGAATTTGACATAACTGTAAGAGGTGCAGTATTAGTTTCAAGATCCTAAAAGTTAAAACAATCATTCCACAGAATTGTCTGTTCTTCTGGATGGTTAACTTTTTCTGAACTAATTTAATCTCCTAAAAAAATAAATTAAAAAAAAAATCTCAAAAAATCTAAAATCTCATTAAGCTAGATTAGAATTGTCATACGTGTTAATTTGATCAATTAAATGCCTTTTCCATTCATTGATTAATAGTGTGTCAGCTGCCATTAAAATCCATGCACAGAGACAGGAATGCATTGATAAGCGAAGTTAGGAAGAATCTACGAGGGTGATTAGGTTGATTGAGGTGAAGCATGAAAAGAAACATGACAGAACAACAGCTCTCGGTGCACACACACTGTTCAGACAGTCAAAAGCTCCTAGTGCACATCGGCCACTTTAATGGAAACACCTTACCTGCTCTGGGAGGCACATAGTCTGAAATGTGAATGCAACAGTCAACTTACACAAAAATGATGACTGAAACACAAGTCATGTGAAATGATAAAAAAAAAAATAAGTAACTGAACACAGATATGAAAATGTTTCAGGAAATGTGATAAAAGAAACCGCAGCGATGGTTCAGAAAAAAAAAAAATGGTACAAACCTTGCTCTGCAGAGCTGACCATTGTGTTGTAGTGCTGGTTGGCTAGGTTGTAGTTGGACTCCACCTGCATACGATCCTCGGCCCCAAACATCTGGGAGTCCTGGCTGTCTCTCAGAAAGTCCTGATAGTGCTGCTCCAGGTTCCTCAGTGCTAGTCGGTACTCCTCCACCCTCAGGGTCTTAAACTACAGCGGTAACAAAGAAGGTGGCTGACATCAAACATTATGAAAACAACCCAGATTATCCTTCCACATATCATCAGATACATGCAAACATAGCTCTCCTTTCCATTTCTGCATGACATGTGCAGCCGAGTAATCTTTGAAGTTTTGCAGCCTATTATTAGCCCCATTGGAGTTTTTCTTATGCTTTCTGTGCACAAATACTCACATCCGCATGAATCTAATGTTATTGTAACATGAGGTAAGATGAACCCCAACAGCAGTCATTTGCACCACCAAACACTAGTTTTTAAATTGTTTCACATCGTGTTGTTACCATGCTGATGTTCCAGCTTTTAATCATGTGGATGTCTCTCATCAGGTACTGCCAGGACAGCAGGCTCTTCATGTCCACAAACAGCGTCTGCCACATGTTCTGCAGCCTCTGCAGGTTTCCATCCAGCCTGAAGAAGGTAAGGTGGAGGTTAGTCTCCAGCGTGTGGTTGTGTGCATGCGTTACAAATTCAGCCAGGTGTTCTTTGACTCACCCGGCAACGCTGTTCACAGCGTCCCTGTTGGTGGGTGGAACCAGGAAGCAGATGGATGGTACAGACGCCTCGTTGCCTTTATCATTCAGCACCCTCCACTTGTAGGGCTGCGAGTTATTCAGCAGAGCACATTCTTCTCCTCTGTGGACTGTGATCTGGAAGAAGATGAAAATAGTAGCTCATAACTGGCTGGTCAACAGTCAGAGCCTATTTTTGTATATTCGAGATGTTGTGTCCTTTCAGCTTAATAGAAGTCAACAAAAGCAGGACACAAGCTGAAACCCAATTAAGAATTTCACACTCACCATAAAAAACTTAGGAAGTCTATGGCTTACCTCCATCTGCTTGAAGTCACAAACAGCCTGGACGGGCAGCTTTCCCTTTATCGGAGTAGCAGGGTTACGTGGTTTCAGCTGGACGACGGTCTTGGCTCTCCGCTTCAGGCCTTCCAGGTGAGTTTTAAACTCATTCAGTTGTTCTTTCTCATCCTGAGAAGAGCATATAAAATTCTCATCATTTCAAACTCTAATTCAAAGACATACAGCCTAAAGAGAAGCTCCCAGAAAGAGAAGAGTAAATATTTCATGGCGTGGATTCGTTTGCCAGTTCACAGTTTCTGGATGAGCTGAAAGAAGCAAAACACTGGTGAATAAACCCACCGCTGCATCCTGGAGCAGATCTTCCAGCCGTGTGACCGTGATGGAGCGGTCGCAGGTGTACTTCCTCTTCATTGTGTCTTGGATCTTTTTAATCTTCTCCTCTGCATCCTTCACGTCAGAGAAAAACTAGATCAAGAGAAAAGTAGATCAGCCTCAGCAACAATAAGACAAATAAAAGGGGACAGATTCAGCGACGAACAGTTAGCTCTCCAGACATGTGGAGAGCAGTCCATAAGTGTGGATACCTTGTCATGCTGACAAACATACCTGATAGTAGGCAGTGTTTTCTTTGAGGTGGGTTTCAATGCAGCAGCACAGCTGGAGGATCCAACTCCACTGAGTCTGCAGGGCTGCAGTGAAGGCCTGAGGAGGAGGAAGGATGGAAGGGAAGAGAAGAAGCATAGATTAGAAGAACATAATCATTTATGTTTAGATTTAAAGTTCAACAAGATGTGCTCAGCGTCCCACCTCGATGGTCTTCTTGGCTGGGTGTCCGTCCCTCAGCAGTTTGTCTCCTGTGGCCTGGACACTGTTCACTTTCTTCTCCCGGAGCTCCAACTCTCTCATCAAACCCTGCTCCGCAGAAACAACCAATCATGTCAGTACCATCATCATCATCATCATAACAAGAACTTACAAACCCACAAGAACATCTCACTATTACTGTACCGAGTAGTTTTCTTTCTTGGCGGCCATGTTGGTGTTTCGCTCGCTCCAGTCATAGTTCACCTCCTCTTCCTCTTTCTCATTCAGCCACATCAGCTCTTTGGTTGCTGCGGTGACAAAGGCATGAAGCTGGTCCATGTAGCGCAGGCGAGCCTTTGAGGAGTTCTACAGTGATGGTGACACGTTATGAAACATTTTGGGAGGGTTAGGAAGACAATTGAGTGGTATTTAAAACATCAAGGACATTTTTCAGGGCGTTTTTGAACATCAATGAAGCTGCTACAAAATCACCATTGCAACTGTTGAGTTTGACTTCTCTACAAAACAACAGTGTTTTTTGATGTTAGTGACTTGTTTGTAACTTACCAGGAGCTTGCTGTATTGTAGCTCCAGTTTTCCAAGATAGTCACGGTAAGCAGCTTTGCTGGCAGGTGAAATCTGACTCTGGAACAGGTGAGAGACGCCATAGAAAGAGATCATTAATTAGAACCACTGAGAAGAGTTCAGTCTGTTCACTGAGCTAACACGCTACTGCCAAACACCAATTTTCCTCCTGAGATTAAATCTCGCTATGCACCACCTACAATACTTAGTGCCAACATACCTCATCAGCCTTGGCTCTGTCTATCTTAGACTGGAACTCCTCCACACACTGATGGAGGCCTCGTTGGCTGCCCAGCTGGGACTCCACACTGGGCAGGTCAGAGCCCCACTGCCCTTCATCCACTCGTCGCTGGTTTTCTTCCACCCAGCTCAGCAGATCCTGGATGTAGCGCAGCGTGACTTCATCCAGCTCGGGCCGCACCCTCACGGGGGCCTGCTGCAGGACCTGGGCGGTGTGGACCTGGGTTGTGTGGACTTGGGTCATGGGGATCTGCGTCATGGGGATCTGTGTGATTGTCACACCTGACTTGAGGCGCAGGTTGTACTCGCTGCGGAGGTTTACAAGCCGCTCATGGAGGCGATAAACTCTAAAGACAGAAACATTCGAAATATGGTGAACATCAGTTAGTGATGAATAAAGCCTTCACCCATTCAAAATGTAAAATTCTAAGATTTGCTTATTTCTCTAATTTGACATTTAAAGTAATAAGAAAAGAAAAGATCAATTAATTGCATAGATTAAATCCCACGATGTTTGCAGAGTTTGATTGGTTTATTTCTTTTGCACCTGCGGTACATTTGTTCCGCTTGGAGGTGGCGTCCATCTTTTAGCAGCTGAACGTCATTGAAGAGGAGGCGGATCATCCCTTCTGCTTTTTCCAGATCTGCCTCCATCTCTGCAGTGTGCTGTGCAGGTTTCCCCGAGCTCATCAGCCTCACGTCCTTCAACAGCCAAGGTTTAAAAAAAAAAGAAAGAAAAAAGACATCTCTTTATTTGACTGGAAATAATTTACAGGAAGACGGATTACGGGCTGTCCTAAAGAGTCGTGTCTCACCGTCTGCAACAGAGTCTCCACCTGGTTGAGCTGCTCCTCACACACCCCTGACTCCATCTGGACCTTGCTGACAACCCTCTGAAGTCGCTCCAGCCTGCAGGGAAGATGAAAGGTCAGAGGTCAGAATAAAATTCAAACAGCGCAGACTAAGCAAAAAAAAAAAAAAAGAAAGAAAAAAAAAAAAAAAAAAAAAAAAACAGAAACATTAAAAAAAAAAAAAAAATACACTCTAT
>VURO01025813.1:50609-97014 GCA_015108175.1 Pelvicachromis taeniatus
AACATCAATAAAAGAGAAAAAAAAAAAAAAAAAAAAAAAAAGAAAGAAAAAAAAAAGAAGAAAAAAAAAAACAGAAAACTTTGAAAGAATATATTAAAGCACTCACTCCGTCTTCTGGCGGAATAAATACTTTAACGCATATCCCTGATGCATGAAAGCCATGTTGTTGCTCCTTTTGAGCTGTGTGTGCACAGCAAAGCAGAGATGATCTGAAACAACCAAACTCGAAGCTGTGCCCCGCCTTCTTTGTGATTAGACAACAACCTTATGTGAGAGACTGTTTAGTCTAAGGCTGTTGCCGTGGAGATTGCACAGCCATCATGTGTTTGCCCTAATATGATCTGTACTTACTAATCCACAAAGCCGACTCAGTTTCATTTTATTGCCAAAGTGGACGTTATCTTTAGAAGATGAGTCATGCTCGTGGTCAAACAGTAACAGTTTCTTCATGCTTTGTGGTTTTGCTGCCGTTTTCTGCTTTGGCAACACAGCGCATGTGATGAGGTTTGGATCGCAGCCTGGTTACCTCTCAAATTCAGTCCTGAGGAGACGCTCTCTCTCCAGGATGGCGACATGCAGACGACCCCATTCCTTCTCCACATCTAAAGGGTGGTATCCTGGCGGCACTTTGACCTGACCAACCTGAACCGCACCCTGCAAAAGATAACATCATATAAAAAAACCACAAAATAATATTTGTAATAACTTAAGGCCTCAAATTCTGCAATCTCAGATTATTTGTCTTAAGCGATAAATCTGTGCTCGCGGGAAAAAAACACCAGTTAAAAAAACTGAATCTAAATTAGAAGATTTTCCTTAAAAGATATTTGGACTGAAGGAGTACACTCAGTGGGCTGTGGACATGGCAGTATTTAAAAAAAAAAGTCCTTTAATTTATGTATTATTTTAGTGATTTTTGAAACTGTGGCCAAAAATAGGCAAAATTTTAGTTTATTATTGTAAATAAATGGATACAATTTTCTATTTGTTTTGCACTTTGTTTTTGCAAATCTATCTTCTTTCTATTTGTCCAAAAATGTATCTGCAACCAAGGCTGTTTGTATATGTGCTGCAGCTTGATGAGATAACGGTTTCAAATATTAGCCTTTCATGCCCTCATATTCTTTGTGACTGTTGACTTTTGTTCTGCTGAGAAATCTCACCTCAAAAGACTTGAAGATGTGCTTGGAGCGGTTCTTGTCTGCCTCTTTGGCAGGGAGCTCCGTTTCCTTGAATTTCAGAAACTGACGCCAAAGAACCTGCAGATGAAAAATATAAATAACAAAAGGGCAAAAAAAAACCACGTTGATCATCAGCTACTTGATCTGTGTCACACTGATTCTTTCAGATTGTAGGACGTGATATAATCACCTCAATCTCTTCGTAGCTGGTGGGGAACTTCCTCTCCTCAAAAACAAGGATGTGGTGTCTGATCCACTGCAGCAGCATGGTGACCAGCTCATAGTACTCCTGCCAACGCAGCTCCAGCTCCTGAAGCACAGATGTTCAAAATAACAACATGCTGATGCTTTCCAGATTGTACTAAGATTTTTTTGTGTGTAAGTGCTGAATTTCTCAAGCTGCAACTTCAAAACTAACAGGGTGACCTTTTCTATGTATTTTACATGTAATAATAATAATAATAATGATATCTATTTAAAATACTGAGGGGAAAAAATCAAATAAAATTAATTAAATAAATGAAGGCATTAAAATTAGGTAAAAATAATTTTTTAGGAACTTTGTGCATAAAAGTAAAGGCAAGCTTATAATGACTATAATGCAACTCAGGGCATTTAAATATTAAGTCAGAATATTGCTTTAAGATTTTGAATTTAACTGCTGCAGATGAAACACCCGGGATGTTGCCTCTGCTGCTGAATAATTAATCAGCGATGATAAAAAAGGAGGGCTCACATTGGCTTTGACACCATCCTGGACGTCTGGTACCCTGGGCATGGCATCATACATAGAGGACACGTATGTGATGATGGATTTCTCATCTGGATGGGGCACATCGACATCTGTACAGAGCAACAAAGAAGTAAAAAAAAACAAACATCATGTTTCAGGGAAATAAAAAAGATGGACGAGTGTTGACTTGAAGTTCCTTATCTACCAACTAGAATACCAAGCCTATTTATGGGACTACTGAAATATTAAAACACAAAAACACTCACTCGTGTATTCGTTCCCGTTTTGCAGCATATAAATATCAAACTGAAGTAACTATTAACAGCTAATATGTCGATTTTAACTCTCACAGCAGTGCAGGCAGGAGAATTACAGGAATTAAAAACCCGTTGCCTACAATTAAAAGTGACTAAACCCATGCTGAAGTAAATGTTTGAGGGTGACTCTGCTCACCTTCGGGGTCCAGCAGTCTGGTGACGCCCAGTTCTCTCTCTGCCACGCTGAAGGCCTGCTCCAGGTTCTCCTGGTTGGACTGTCGGTACACTTGACTCATATCAATCACCGAGGGCCTGCAGGCAGCAATCAGCCAGGAAGTACAGTGAGCGGAACCAGGGCAATACACTTTTATTGAAACAATAGATGACGGCAAGAAAATATAAGTCTAAATTAACTATTTTTCAAATCCTTTAACTCTGATTGCAAGCAGGCTGGGCTTAATCTGAGTGTTAAATGATAAAAAATGTTCTAAAATTTGCAAAAATATCAGTTTTCAGTATAAATATCAGCAAAAATGCTTCTGAAAACTATTTAATAATGTTTTTTTTTATTAGCGCACTAATTGATAAATAATCTCTAAAGCTCTATTAACAAATTAAAAATATACAGGTTACATATTTCATGAGTCAAGCAGCTGGAGGCTAGCTGGTCACGTCTAGCATCTCTATTCTAATATGAAGGGCAGGCAAAGACAAGACTTTCTACCACAATGAAGATTAAAACTGAACAGCACACTCGTTTTTTTCTCTGTGTACACTTTGCCAGGAAGCTAATTGCAATGTAATAACATGCGAGAACAAGCTCAGAGCATCTTATAACTCTTCAGGGATCGAAATCTGAGAAAGTTCAGAGAGAAAGGTTACATAAGGACACAGCATATACAGTAAAGTCTCCATACACTTCCACAACTCTCTGCATGTAGTACTCCTTTTGGGGTTCTCTGTCACTATAGCAGGCCGGTCTGTAGGAGTGTGTTTCTCTGCTCAGGTGGATGATGCGACGCTCTGATCCTAGTTCCTGCTCCTCGCTCCGGGAGCCTGGACTGGAGCGGGCACATACGTTGTGGGAGCTTTGACCCGAGTCAGTGGGGACATCCTCACAGAACATGATCACCCGCTCATCCAGGTCACTGACGGAGCCTATTGTGCTGCTGGAGGCGCTGTTCAGGCGCCTCTTCGAATGGAACTTTCTCTTCAGGCTGTGCATCGTACTAAGAGCCAAGTTTCCAAGCTTTGATTTTGCAAAAGCAGAAGCTAATTTTTTTTAAAAAGTGACGCAATGGAAACCAGTTAGAAATTCCAGTCTTGCCGCTTCCTGCTGGGATTCAAATAGTTTCCTTATTGTCCGTTTTTTTGTTTAGTTTTTTCTAGAATCCTCGCTGCAGTCCTCTGGACATCCTTCTCTTCCTCTACCAAGAAAGAATCTGTGGCAGAGAAGTTAGTGCGCTAGCGTTTTGCTGTAACCTGCCAAGCCTCCACCTCCAGGGCAGCCTTTTTTTCCTCCATTTAATATGATACACCCGTTCTGACTCTTATTTCACAGGATAACGCCAGCTCAAGTCGACTTTCTAATAGTGCACTGCTTTGTCTGCCGTGCTGCAGGAGCTGGTGGTTTATGCAAACAGAATCAAAGTGGCACTCCACCCAAAGTACATGTTTTGAGCGTATAGTCACCTCCTTTGGGTTTGATGGGTGGCTGTTAAACACCAGTTTCCTTACTGACAAGGACCAATGGCAGCTGTAGTGCACTTAAAGTCAGGACAGTTCTTATGGTGACAGTTTTGAACAGCAGCAAATGGTTTATTTTGTTGTATTGCATCCAATAAAAACTACTGCAAGCCACATGGTCCATTATATCCTTTTATATAAGTCTTTTCTACTCTTATACACACTTTGTGCTTGACCACAGGTTTGTAAAGCCTTCTATGTCTGCAGTACAGCGTCTGACACATTTTACTCTAAACTATCGTATTTAAAAGCAGTTTATTGTGCCTGAAAGTAAAATTAAGCGCTTTTAAAAGCATGTACTTTACAAGAGTTAATTACTGCATTTAATCGCTAACTGTTAACGTATCTGTCAACACTAATTCTTTAGTTCTGACTCACAAGCAGCATGTGCTTGGAAATGTTTTTTAGTTGCAAAATATTGGAATATAGAATGAACTAAATAATGAATGAATGAAGTCTCCCTTGACTTTTCTCTTAATGTTTGATTTATAGTATCTGTTCCATATTTTTGTCCTGACAAGTCCTACAAGGCGCGAATGCCAAATTCAAATATGAATTTAGGCTTCCTGCCTGGCCTACGTCGATAAATAAAAGAAGACACAACAAAGTGAAATATGCAAAAGGTTAAACATGTGTAAAATTCCTGCCTGCGGTGTTACAAGATCCCCAAGTCCAGGCAAGACTTTCCAACTAGAAAATGTTTCTTGTGAGGCTTGAAAAACTCCACAAATGTCCGTGATTTCTATTCCTGCAAGGCTGAGTTACAATCAAAACACCTCACTGAGGATGTTCCTCACCTGTGTTTGTGTATGATGGCGTTGAACAGCTTGCCATCCCTCCAGCTGCCGGTGAAGTTGTCGCAGCGCAGGCCCTGGTATCCCTCCACCATCCTCTGAGACCACAGCAGCAGCTTCTCTTTGGCCGTCATGTCGTCCGACTGACCGTTCACCTGAATATCTGAGATCTGGAGGGCGAGAGGGGCAAACGGTCAGCCACATGAACTACAGATGAAAGTGGTGGTAAACCAATACAAGAGCCACAACGTGAGAGGACGGTTACATTTAACTTCAAAACTCTGATGTGCACACTGACTGCTGCACACAGCTTTTCTGCCATGTGACATGATCTAATGTACAAAATGTAAATGTCAAAAAAACTGAATTAGATCTCCTTTCATATCTGTTAGACTTAAGTTACCGTGCTCACAGCTTGTTAGTGGCTTTTCTAGACAACTTTCTCCTGTTCTTGTTTCCTTTAAAGAAACTGGTAGAGATGCAACACTACATAAAAGAAAAATTAAAAGTGCGACATTTATTAAGAGATCTCCTTTTCCTGGAAGACCTGGACGTGGTGGCTGATGAGATTTAGTCTAATGTCTCTGCTTAGACTTCAATGCTACAAACCCGAACATGAAGTAAGCGGCAGAAACTGGATGGATGGGAAGATTATTATTGTTCAACTTCCCTTATGAGTTTCACATTTAAAGATTAACTAAGACTGAAATGCTAATTGGAGGGCAGAGTAAAACTTTCCACTTTCCCATCTCATTTCTTCCAGATTTGAGATGAGTCACATTTTAAACCTCAAATGTTATTCGGCACTTTTACTTGGAGAGCTTGTGACATCCATAAGGCTCACTTTTTGGAGAAAATGCTTTTTAATTATATAAGCAGAAAACAGTAATTTTAGAGTGAAGTTGTTTATGAGTGACTGAGTCAATGATCTCTTAAAGTTACACTGTTGTTGTTCCAAACGAAACTCTACAATAAATGCCTCGGTAACTGTAAACGAAAGTTGGACTGTGCGGCAGAAACGCCACAGGAAACCTTTTTTTTTTTTTTTTAAAGAGCTGCGAGGCTAAGCGATGAGTCACACGAGCACGCTACTAATATTTCCCACAGCAAAATGGTCGATCTTCATAAAAGAAGAGAAAGGACAGAATAGTCCACTTTTTAGAGTTTCTTCAAGTAGTTTTCGAACTACTGGTGATGAATTTTACTGCTCGCATTTGAAAGCGGTTTGACGGAGTGGGACCATTCGTATGGTCACCCAGTAGTTTCCGTGTGGCACAAATGGTGCTTTTAAATGTCTTTGCTATTTGTTTGCATGGATCACGTAACAGATGGGTGGAGATCTCAGCTAAAATACGCACATGCTGTAACAATTAAAGGAAATCTTTTGAAAAACTTTTTTTTTGCATGTCAATAAGAGCCAGGAAACATCCAAAAGTATGATAAGTCTGCTGTTTTTTAGTTGCTGGTGATGCGTTAGCCTTTAATTGACTGTTTGGAGTCACATATAACCCCAGCTCTTTATTCCACTCCAATATATTCAATAGTAAACATTATACATACTGTGAATTTGTTATCACTGAGATTTTTTTTTATTATTATTATTTTATTGTAATTGTTTGTAATTATTCCAAAACTAGGAATCTTGTCCTGATAATTTTTAATTTTTTTCTCTCTTTTTAAATATTTTGAATGATTCTGTACACATTATTTAAACTATTTATAATCCACAAATAGAAAGTTTGATCAGATTTTCCATTAAACAGAAGCTCATAAGAACTAAAGGATGAATAAACAAGCGGAATATGACAATTTTACTGTCATTTATTTTTGATCGAAGTATTACGGAGTCACCAGTTAGTTCATCCATATTTGGTCTCAGAATGACACACCTTATTTTTAAAGTTTTTAAATGCAATGTAAATTTTTTTACATACAAATGCTTGAAAAATCATAATGTCATTACAAAATTTCAGGATATCATAAAGCAAGTGCTCCCATCTGACCTCGCTTGTCATTTTAGTCACAATCATTCGGTTGTTTTAGGGTTAAGTGACGTCCATTGCTCTAAAATTTCATGGCGTATAACTGGAACGAGTTCACCACCACCACAATCCGTTTCCAGTGTTTTGGGGGAGGCTGATGAGTCACAGCAGAAGTAATCATTTTACTTACATTTTTTTGACAGGAAAGGGTGGAGAATGGAAAAAGAAGGCATTTCTTCCTTATGCTATTTTTCCTTGATGAGGGAAGCCCCTGCGCTACAACGTGGGCATGAAATGACTCAGAAACCGTGTGGAAACCGGACCTCCACCCTCGCTCCCTCTCTTTTCAAAATGTTCCTCTTTCTCTGTCACGAAGCCGGACCATTATTTTTTTATTAATAGACAAATCACCTGTGTGCATTAGTCAGCTGTAAGCTGCACCTGGGGAGCTCAGAGGAAATTCACCATTGTTTTTAATAACAGCATGTGCTGAAACCATCATTCTGGATTTGTTTTGATGAAATAATGTTTGCTAGATGACTTTTTTTTTTTTGCTTTACTACTTGAACAGCAAACAGAATATGCAACCTTTTAGATAAAACTTTATTAATCCCTCGGGTGGCTTCCTCCAGGAAATACAGTTTTATGGCACTGATTAGCAGTGAGTGACCATTTCTGTTTTTCCCACTGCAAAGCTTCTGAGTGAGCCCTGGGCTTCCACGTCTCCTGCCAGCTTTCTCATGGGAATCACTGAGTCATACTGAGAGACACAGAAATGATCCCACATGCACATCTCAACATAACCATCAAACTCGTTACAGCATCAAAGAAAGCACTCCCACTCTTTTCTCCCAGATCAGAAACACATCTGCCTCCGACTGATTCCTTCCTCCAATGTGGCGTGCGTTGCCATAGGAAGAATAAGCAATTTTATACTGTTTATGTTATGAAATGGGAAGTGAAACCTCTATATTTAGTTTGGTGGAAACCGGTAGAGCTGTGAAAATGCATCTGAAATTCACCGGCATGTGACAATCCATCTTTTGCCAAACATCTAATAACCTCCATTTGGAAACGATTGGCTGGTGGACTTTGCTTTACTGTAACTGCTGTGTTAACATCAGCCTACGCTGATTCCCAAAAAGGGAACAGCACTTTAAATTTCCTTACCACAAAAACGGAAGCAAAATAATTACAATGGAGTATAAAACGCATGTTACTCGTCCAGTGGAATAATAAGACCTATTAAGAGAGTGTGCAGTTTAAAAGTAAAACACATCACAGCCCAGGAGATATGACTCCTGCCCCCATCAGGCATCAGTCAGTTCATGCTGAATACATGTTGAAAACTCGGAGTTTCAACGCTTACAAAATCCTGAATGTAAAGCTACAGAACAATGCAACACCATCAATACAAACGATCAGCTATAACAGCTAAACGAGGAAACTCGACCCAAATGTATTTATGCACAAATGCAAGAGTACACATAAGGTTTCAACCATGCAGTAGTAAATACGTCATTGTCATATTAAGTTGCTGGTAAATGTACTTAAGAATACAGTTAACTGATAAAAACATTAATTTAATAAGTGTATTGACAAAACCTGTGAGATTTAATTATGGCTTAGCTAAAGATTATTGCACAATTTTGTAATTTAAATAAAAAGTATAATTATGGCTCTTAAGACAACCTTCTCGCAACTAAGAAAAACAGTCAAATAAAATTATGACTGCATTTCTTTTTCATTCGACTTTCATGACTGATTCCAAGCAGTTGAGGTGGAGGTGGCCAACACCTCTGGTGAATAATTTCAATTAAAAAAACTGAAACTTGAACCGACAAAGCAAATAGTTGCTGTCTAATTTATAAACACATCACAATGCAATGAATCCGAGTCAGTCTGTGCCAGAGAGAGCAACAATTCAACTATTTGCCAACTGCTTGCATCATGGTAATATTTCTATACAAACGCAAGGTTGCCGCTCTGCTGGCAACTTAAAAAAACAGCAGGTGTCTGGGGTTGGTTGCAGACCTGGCACCCTGTCTTTGAAGAAAAATTTCAAAGACAACGAGACTGCGAGTTCATTGCACATGGAAACACAACTTTTGTCATGCAAACCATGCTGCTTCCTCAGTGTTTCAGCAGTGTTAGGCAGGAGTCACATTTAAGAACTTCAGGCTCTTACCTCTCAATGAAATAGGAGAAGCTAAGTGTGGTCTCTTATCCCATTACTGGTTATTAGCAAAATTAATAATATGTAGCTAGCACAAACATGCTAACAGCTAATCAGTTGCTGGTTGTTGTCGGCAGTCATGCTAGCAATGATAAATCATTAATACCTTTCCAAAGAACAATCAAGAGCAATTATTCATGAATTTGAGTGAAAGCGTTATTGCTAATTATTAAGCCATTTAACATTTTAAACATTTATGAAGAGAAATTCTGATATCATGGCACCCTCAGCATGAAGTAGCATGTTTGTTCAAGTCCTGCTGTGCAATCAGAGCTGTGGTTTGTAAACAAAGCTGTAATAAGGAACTAAAAACTTTAACCTTAATTTTGGGACGACCTTTACCCATTTATATAATTCACCTTTTTTTAAATTAGACTTGGAAATTAGAAACTGCAGTTCTCTCTACTTTCATTGAGTTAAGGAGTTGGTTTTGTATACTTGAGTTCGCCCAGAAGCATTAGCACAGTGGCTGCCATACGGTAATTTACAGCAAAATGAGTTTCCTACATTACCTGGAAGTGAAGGATGATTGTCCATATCAAGCCAAGGGTCAGCTTGGGGTTTCCATCTGCAATGTCATCATTCCTGATGTTGACCAGTTTGACCTGAAAGAGTGTGGATAAAAGTACTTTTACTGTGCTGAATCACAGGCGTGAATACTAAGTAAAATAAAACATAATATAAAATTGCTGTTTTTCTTCACTACCTGTCTGTGTTTGAGAAAGTCCAGGGCGATCTGCACATTCTGCAGCTTGTGGAAGCGCATTCGGCCTTTCTCCCGAGGCTGTAAGAGACCAGATGAGACCAAAAATGAAGAGAAGGGAACATTTTAGGTCAACAAACAGCAAAGCCCCATGACTGAGGAACAGGTGTTTCAGGCTCCAGTAACACAAAGATCCATTCTCTACTATACATATTTTCACAGTCATGGACTCGAAAACTTAAATGAAAAAAAAAAACAAAAAGCAAATTTGAAGTGTGATTCAAATTCTGCGTGTTTGTGATCAAAGCGTTCAGATCTGACCCTACAAGACCTTGAAGTGCATCACAGAGATCCAGCCAAGATGTCTGCAGGTGAAAGCATGATAATGAATGATAAACATTCTCAGTGATTCTCCCAATCATCAGTCACAACTCTTCTTTTTCTCCAAGACCTTCCAAACACTGCTCCAGGATAATGGATTATTACACTTTGTCCCAAGTCAACTGATGACTGATAAGTGTTGCTTTTCTGTTTTTAGCTGCAGCGACATCCAATCGAGCAGATTCCATAAAGTTCAAGAACTCTTAAGCCTTTGAAATTATAGGAGTGGCGGCCCTGACATGCACTCGTGCGCCAAGTTCTAAGCTGCAGAATTAGGTTGTAGTGACAAAACTCTCTACTTTGATTTCACTACAGTGTGTGAAACCACTATTTGAAACTGATAATAATAATTTATTAAAAGGACAAGGACAATCAACTACAAATAAGTATTATAACAGAAGATAGAAATTCATACCCTCTACTCTGGAAACGTCCCAAGTCAATCAACTTTTAGAAAACAGGAAGGTTTAGCCAATTTTTTCAACATCAATCCTCATTGCACAAGCACATGCAATGACTGCTGCTGGTATATTCAGGCATAGTCCACTGATATGACTGTGTTGTAAAATCAAACCCAGACCACAAACCATTTGTAAGTTTTGTCAAATACTTTAATTCTCTAAATAAAAAGTTCAGTTTTGTGCAATTCTGCAATCTGTGATGTACAGCTTTCTCAGATATCATAATCATAAAGTTGCAACTCCAACCATAAAAAAAAACAACTTAATTTTTTAGCACATCTCAAAAAATCCTGACTTTAACATTTATGTTAACAGTTTTTTTTTTTTTTTTTTAAGAGTTATGGCACCTATTTTTAAGTAGCAGACTCCAATAAGTCTGAACACAGCTACAGTTCGGTCATCGTTCAGGTTATTCGGAGACATCTTCAGATTTTAAGGTCGAACTTCTGACACAAGAAGAACTTGTGGTGGAAAGCCCGCTGTAAAATCTTTTTTTAAAAAGTGAACTTCTTTCATAATGCATGTTCATACTTGGAAATTGTGCATTCTTTTGCTGTGGTTCTTTGGATCTGAGACCAGACATGACATGAAAAGTCAAAACATACTGAGGGAAACTGGTGATGCACAAATGCAAGCAGTCATAATGTGGTTTCCACGGACGAAGTAATCTAAAAGTGGCATCCATGCTGGAAGTTATCCAGAGGTGCACCAGGAGAAGATCTTGCAGGGGAGACTCGACAAATTTAAAACAGGCATGTTTCTTAATTTTTATGGGTGGAGTCTTTGCACTTAGTATGATACCGTCCTTTAACGAGATAAGCACATAAAGTTTTATTAAGAACAAAAACTAGGTTAGGTTATTCTTTTCTATTCTTAAAGAATGGTAACTTTAATGGTCACTTATGGAAACGCTAAAATAATTACTACAAATATTCTGAATAAAGGCACCACTTTAACCACAGATTTCCTATCATGGCTCCCGAACCTGTCAACTCACTGATAAAATGAAAAAGGACAATGTTGACACAGAAAGGGACAATACACAGGGAGTGTGACCATCATCATGCACAACCCAGCAGCCACCTGGGGTGGTGACACATGCTACGCCCGCGGAGGCGGCCAGCCACAGTCCAGGCGCCACTCACCAACCGCACGTTCCTCACAACGTCACGTTCCCTCGGCTACCACAGCAAGAGCATCGCAAGAGAGGAAGGCAGAGGCAAAGGGGGGAAAGGTCAGGGCAAAGGTCAGCAAACAGGAATTAGACAAGGGAAAAACCAGGGGTCAAACAAGTCAGTGCAGAGAGAGGTTAAACGATGGAAGCAAAGAATGAAATTAGTGTTTTAAGGTTACATCACCAGAAGGTGTGTTCCCAAAAAGACCAGTGCTAAGGTAAGTAAAGTAAAAGAGTGTGCAAAGCCTCAGCATGTACTGAAATGTCCAAAAATCTCTAAAGAATTAAAGTCAACACATGCACAAGTGGAAACAAGAAATCCAGAGTAATATCTGCCTTGTAAACATTTAAAGCGGTTGGATTAACAATGAGCAGACTGGACAGTAGAACAAATATTACAGCAAATAAACTGCAGTAGAGGACAGTAGAGCTGGGATGATAAGAAATGCTTAGACAGGACAAGGGGGCTACAGAAGTAAAATACCACCAAAAACTCACCAGAGTCTCTCCAGAGAGCACCTCCAGCAGGGAGATGAGGTTGTGTCCATCTCTGAGGTCCTCGTACAGGTCGGTGATGTGTCGCTGGGCCTGGAAGGACAGGGAGGAGACCCGTTTTATCAGTGTTGATGCATACAGAGACATTTTTGTTCATTTAGACTCCCATGACTTCAGCACCAGTGCTGAATCACTGCACACAACACAAACAGTTGCTGTGAGTTCTTCAGAGTTCACAGTAGACAGCAAAATCTAACTTCATAACGCACAAATATCATCTAAAAAATAAAATAAATAAAAGACACATGAAGATAAAAAGTAAAATGTGAACACACAACAGTGGGGGGACTGCTTTTACCCTCTGCCTTCTGCAGCAGCAATATGCTCTGGCTTTTTAAGGATTTCACCCCTTTTATTACTTGTCACAGTAATAAAAGGGGTGCTCCTTATTATTATTTGTAGTCACACTTTTGAGCTGTTGTTGCCAAAGAACATGCAGACACATGCTGCACTGCAGAAAATGCTCCAAAGCAGATAGAAAAGAGCTGAAGTCAGCGAGGGGAAAGATCAGAGGTTAGCCGTAAAAGAGGGTGGATGACAGAGAGAGGGGCGAGGGAGGGTAAAAATGTCAACACAAACATGCACGGAGGAACAAACGTGTGTGTGTGTCCACTCAGCTCTCTGCTCACAGACAGCACCTACCTCTGGCTTCCAGTGCTGATGGGAGAGAGCAGGAGGACAGGGTGAAGGATGGAAAGAAGAAACAGTTTGACGTGAGAAGATTTCAAACTTAAAAGACTTGTGAGGGAACAGCGAGACAGATGGTGTGATTTGGTGGATAAACAAGGACAGTCGGCTGCTTTCTGTTTCAAACTCTTTAATTTGATTCCTTCTACCCTTCAAAATAAAGATACATGCACATGTCTCCATATTAATTTTATGTATATAAATGCACTTTAGTTCTCTGTGATCTGCACTGGTTTCAGTGGGATTGACCTGGGTAAAAAGGATTTAAATAATTAAATAAAACACAGAACAGCATCTGTTTTTCCTCACACTCTGAAGTGGAATGAAAGAAAACATGCTACAGTAGATGGTATTTATCAGACAGCTGACCGTGAGACTTACGGGCCTCATCGTTTAATCTCATGACTCTGTTGTGACCGTGAGTCCAAAATGACTCGAGGGCCAGACTATCTGAAGTCTTTTGGACCTAAATCAGAGGGATTACCCGAGAAATAAACAGTGACTATCGCCTAACAAAGCCTGGGGAGTCATCTCAGACAGAGCCCCGTGTCACAGGATGCACATGGACGACAGCAGACACTCCTCACTCTTTAACACGCTTCGCTTCCCGTGTTAAAACAAGGATTCATCAACATGAAAGTGTTGTAGAGATGCAACAAGGTCCAGCTGACACTGCCCACATAGGACTGTTTCTTTTTTTCTTCTTCTCCTAATAGATGGTTGAATAAAGGAAACTATAAAACGTTGGCTGAAGTATATTAAAGGGCTTCAGTAAAAACTCACAAGTGTAATTTTGCTTTTTGTATTTAAAAGTACAAAATATTCCATTTTAAATGAAATATTAAAAAATAACCTGTCTGATATAACCTCGTCAAACTGTTTCTTTAAAAGTAACTTTTTTCTATGAGGCCGCCCTTTGCTAACAGAAGGTGTGAGCCTCGGGTGGGCGGGGCCTCAGGCACACAGGTGATTATATAAGGATAGGAGCTCTTATCAAAAGGAGTCAAGGGTCAAAAAATGCTTATAGCTGAGTGTTTAGAGCAGTCTTGGGTCTGAGCTTTTGACTCACGGGGTTATCTGCACATACGCTGACTCCATTATTTGAATCTTTGGCCATGTTTATACATAAATGTTTGAAAAAATAAATATGTGACAGAACAAATCTCTTTTATAGAAATATAACACCTGCTATTACTAGAAACCTGATATTCCAACATGCAAAGCAACTGTTTTATTTCTTGATTATTTTCCTGTTGTCATAAGAACATGACATATGACGAGTTTTTTTTAAAAGACTCTTTTAAGAAATCCCTGCTTGCTTCACGTCTGAGTAACACAGACGACTCATAAAATGACTCCCATGTAAGAATTTCCTGTCTTATGTCATAGATGTGAAAATTTGATTTTGATTTTCCTTAAGTTTTGGACAGAATAAACTCACAAACTAAAGGCACCCATGAAAGGAATTTCATTACAAACAATTATTACGTTTTAAGGCAGAAATGAGCAAAAATACAACCTGACCCACTAACATACCAAATGAGCCAGAGCAATTTTAAATTAATCTGACCTTTAATTACTACCTAAGATCGTCAACCAGGAGCCTTTCTGAATTTTCTTAAATTTTACTGAGACAGACTCAGGCGACCCTGAGACATCCCTTAGTTGTGCTGCTCAGGCTGTAAGTGGACTTCCCATGATGCACTGAGCATTTCTGTCGAGGCGTTTACACACCACTGCTGCCTCGCATTACACTTCATATCTTTCTAAGCTCTCCTTTTTCTTTTCTGTCACAGCAGATGGCTGCTCCTCCCTGAACCTGGTTCTGGACTGTTTTTTCCTTCCCACCATCACTTAGTTAGAAGGGTTTTCTCCAATACTGTAGGGTGCATAAAATGCCTAGAGACATTGTTGTGATTTGGCTAAATCTAAATTAAAATGAACTAAAACTCAGGGCTCCTACATCTTCTTAATCATTTGATTATCCTGTGAATTACACAGATTTAGATTTACTCAGTATGAACCACAAGTTCCCAGAACTCAAAATATCTATTAGTTTGTAAATTACTCATTTTGTCAGACCATCAGTGCAAAATCCAGACATGTTTAATTTATGATGACTGTAGAATTTATGAGCAGCAAATCAGATTTAAGAGGCTGAAACCAGTTATTATCTTGGTGTCATGCTTAATAAATCAGTTTAATTATTGCTATTATGAAAACTGTAGTAATCCGCTAACTGACAGCTACCAAAAATAATTCTTACTGTAACAGTACCTTTGCTCCGCACCTAGTTAGAAGCATTTCCTTTTAAGGGTAAGGGTCAGAACATTTGTTGAGTGTTGTTTCACAGCCGTGTGACTGCAGACATATTTAACACTGATGGCCTCACATTGAATCAAATACTAATTCAACATGGAGTCCTGGAGCTTCCTGTCTCCCTGCACAGCCCCGATGAGCCGCCGACCATCTGGATTCCAGATGCGTAACCTGACCGAGCCCAGCCAACCATACCGCTCTTCCCGAGCGCCAAGCTAAAGTGAGGCCAGGTGCGCGTGACTCACCCCCTCACAGTTAACGGAAAGAGCGCGGTTGCTATTGTATCTGTTGTTCACCTTTTCCAAAGCTTTTAAAAGGAGGTGTGGAGAATCGAAATCTGATTTAGTTTTAGAGTCTACTCCCAGCTTTACCTCCAGGTAATGCTTCCCAGCAGTGAGATCAGATAGCTCCGCATCTCCTAAGAAAACATTTTTGTGTAATTTAAGTTATTGTAAGCAGATGGGATATGAGAGAAAGTTCAGGTTTTTGCTGTTATTTGAGGACAGCAGGAGTTCTTTTTACCTACCATTGAAATTTACAGTTGAGTTATAAACTCCACATGACATGAAGTTAACATTTGAATAACTTTTTGGAGATTTTTTTTCATCTATCTGAGAGTAAAGTTGCTGTGAAGTTTGTGTATTTTCATGGGTGAGGGCTGTTTGAAGCAGGACTTACCTTCACAAGGTGCTTGTTGACCCATTTTGTGAAGGTCTTTTTCTGAACTCTGTCCCGTTCATCTGAGGAAACACAGCAAATATACACACTTTTTAATTAATGGTATTAATTTAAAAGATTTAGCATTTTTAACAACAATCCGTAATCGTGTATTACAAACTCAATGGCCCAGACTTAAAGCAAAATAGCCATAAGCACAATATTTTTTTTTCTATTATTAAAAAACCCCCAAAAAGAAATCTTGTATTAGGTTTTCCAGAACAAACTGTCTAAGCTGCCAGCAGACGGGAGTCGTCACTCTTTCCTGCGTGCTGGCTTAAAGAAATGCAAAACCTGATTAATGACAGGTAATCACTGTAAATATCAAACTCATCAAAGGCTAATTTCCTTAAATAAATGTGAGCAGGCACGCGAACTACATCCATTTAAAGTTTGAGAAGTCTGAAAAAGTGATTCTCAAACTTTCTGGGCTGTGACTTCTGCACAGGAACGCAGGCCTCCTCGTTTTCTACAGTCACATGTTGCATGTAGCAGTATGCACCATCTACACACAGCCGACATCTAACCCATAGGCTGGGATACACGATGGCCGAAATCATAATAATACAGTATCATTTGTGTTTATTGGACCTAAACCGCCATTATGGCCCGGCTTCTGATTAGAACCTCCAGCAAAACTCTTTTAAATCTTTTTTAATTGTATCTGTTTTTCCCCAGAGTTACAAACAGTGTGAGAAATATTTGTTTTGCTCAGGGACAGAACCAAAAGTCACATGTGAGTTTGACTCATAAACGGACGGACATATGATGCCCAACAGGGACAATACATTACAGAAGACTTACTGCAGGCTACCCGCTTTCCTACTTATCAGGAGAACCTTGACTAAATTATCTCTGGCATCTTGTGGAGCAGCACCTCAGCTGGAACATGTTTCAGCATGCAGTGCTGTTGCTGTTTGTCTTTAGATTTCATAAGTCAGATTATTCCCAACAAGCCTAAAACATACTAGCGGGTATCAAACATATACCAAGCAATGCTCTTCCTAAATTTTATCACTTAATTTTGTTCCACCTCATGTTAACATGTGATGCGAATGACAATAAAGCTCCTTGAAGCGATAACCACCAAATGTACACGTCACCTCTTCAGTGCAGCGCTTCAGTTAGTGATGAGGGTGCTTGTCAAACACAGAGCAGTTCAACAAAACAAATGTTAAATGTTTTTTCTCATCAGTGATATGCTGTAAAGAGGTTGATTGTATTATCTGCTCTGTGATCAAAGTGTAACAGAAGTGATCAGATGCAGAGGGAACCAAAGAAGAGGACATCCCGTGGCACCAACGCCTAAAGCACGGTGGCTTTATGTCTATGACTCACAGGCACGCACATGCATGAGGCAGTCTCAACAGAGAAGTGAAATAAACCTCAAAAGCAGAGAGATAAGTTCTGCTTTTTCACTAGTTTTGATTTCAGACTCTTTATATATGGCTGTGGACATGCGTTACGAAACACAAAAGATGCGCTTCTGCACAAAATAAACGTAGCGGCTCAGGATACTTCTGTTTCTCAGGTCGGCTGAAAGGCCTGAAAGCAGCACTAAAAAGTCCTAAAATAACCAGGCTGAATACATCACAGTGAAACACAAGATCTACTGATCTCTCTGACTAATAATGTGTTTGCTTGGCTGAGTTTTGTAGCCTGAGGCTGCAGATTTAGCCTAGATTTATATTTTCACCCTGTGACAAAGAAAAGGTGCAAGATATTAGATCACCTGAAAAACTGTGTGCATAGATGAGTCATATTGTCAAATCCTGCAACTGCGATGTTGACTGTTATTACACGGACTTGTTGCAATGATCAAAATAGCGTGCTCTCTTTTCTTTCTCCTAAAGAATTTCAGCGGCTCTGTCACGTCAAACGTCTTTTTGTCTGTGCTGCAAAACCTCAAATTACAATTTCACATTTAAAACTAAACACATTTCTTCTGTCTAACAAGAAAGCGCACCAGTAAAAATAAAAAAAGGAAAAGATGTCACACAAAAAGGGGTGTGGCCCGTTTGTTAAAAGAGGGGCAGAAGACTACTTCGCTCCAGACTTGACTCTTTGCAAATTCAAACATCCAGACACAACTGTTGGATTTTTACGTAACACATGAAACATGAAACAACAAAGCCAAGCCAAGAGCTGACATACAGACTGAACCATTTTCAAACCAAAGAATGCAACTGCAGAAAAACACAAAGCTCAAAAACGCAGTACAGCTGGAACAAACTCTACCTTTTCTGTGGTCCATGGCCCTGAGCACCCCCTGGTAGTACGAGTCCTCTACGAACACCCCATCACTGCCCACACTATCAGAGGAGTAGGCTCTGAATCTCTGCTCCATCGCCATGCTGTCAGCTATCACAACCAAACTGAAGCCTCTGCAGGTTCAGAGGCGATGATGCTGTGTACTTCTACTTTTTCTTATTGCCTGGAACACTGCTTCTCACCGAGGGCTCCTGGAGTTAAGTGGGAGTGTTCAAGCCACCGATTCAGTTCCTGAACTTGCTCCCTTTTTTCCTCCCTATCTCCATTTGCTATCTCTGACATTCAACGCCACATTTTTTTCTTCACCACCTCTTGCAAAATGCCTGCCTGCAGGCAACAATGTCAGAGACATTCACCACAGAGTAGGTCTGCGGGGAAGATTCTCCTCCTGGTTCAGCCCTGTTATCTACACCCAGACCCCACCCATGAAAAAACCCTCACACGGCAGCCACCCAGACCAGAGCTCAGACCTCAATTAACATTATTCTTTGCACTTTTAATTTTATTTTCTCTTTAATTTGAGGATGAAATGAGCAGTTTAAGAATCCCACTGATCTTGTAGCTACAGCTACCTGTTGCACAACGATTCATTTTCACAAAGACCCCACAGACCACTAATCCAGAACAGGAGACATTCCCTCATTTAGACTAAGCTGTACAGAAACGGACCACTGAAGCTTGTTAACCCCAAATGAACTCCACCGCTCAAGCTAGCAGTGCCTCTGACCAACCAGCGTGTGGTCAGAGTGGCGGGACATGCCACAACGCCACAAAGCATCAACGGAAAAACTTGTCCCGAGCACACAGCCGAGGTCAGGAGGCATCAGAAAGAACGTCCTCAGCCATTTCCCAAAACAGTACAATCACAAGAAAACCTCGAGCATGAAAGCTCTTCCGCCATCAGGAGATAATTAAGGAATAAAAGGCACCGAGGGAGCCGTCTTCGGGATAGAATTCAGCACCAGAAAGAATAATGAGAACAAACTGCAGGACTTCAGTTTTATTTGAAGCATTAGACTTTTTCCTTGGATGGGCTTCCAATACCCTGTCGTGCCAGTTCAATACCACAAACCAAAAAAATAAAAAAATAAAAAGAGGGTGTGAGGTGGAGGGGCTGGACAAGCAGCAGACAGTAGAAAATTATCCGAGACACAAAGCAGCTATTGTGGCTCCGCATGGATAGACTGAACAGTGTGTGTGTGTGTGTGTGTGTGTGTGTGTGTGTGTGCACGTGACAACGATCATTTGCATCTTCTTCATGCAAATAACCTTTCAAACTTCTGTCAAACATCCCCGAAAAACTGGGTGCAGAATTGGTTTTTCCATTTGGCTCCAGGCGCTCACAAACATCACCTCCACACTAAAATACCTTCAACACCCTGCAAAACATCAATTTTACGTGCAGTTCCTGACATAACACTGTAAAGAAAAGGAATTTCTTTGGATGCCTGTAAAGGGAGGTGACTTGTTGGGACCTGAGACATGAAGGCTTCCTTGACTGCACCTTCAGACTTTAAACAGACCCTGAACGCCGACAGGCTACAAATAAAAGCAAAGCCTCTGGACAGAAATGCTAAAATTAGCTAAACATAATTTGTGCAAAACGGCTTTTGATCGACACACACTAAAACCTGTGGATTATGGCTTTCAATGTCAAATGTGGAGTGTAATTGTCTGCAGGCTTAAGAACTGAAAACCGCAAGTAATTACTTCCAGTTTACAAAACTTGCTAAACTGTATTTGTTTTAAGCCGAATGAAAGGACTAGAAGCTAAATTTGTGCTTCTTTGAACAAATCCTGATGTAATCAAACTCGGCGTTGAACTAATTACACGTATTCGTTTAAAGCTCAGTTTGCTAAAATGCTTAAAAAAGGTGGCAAAGAGATATAAGGACTTTTTTGCACCTCGGACTATAAAACAGTTGTCTTATCAGCCACTATCTAAATGATGCTCTAAGTGCACACAGTGCAGTACTGTGTGGATATTCCTCCTTTCCCTGTGCCTGATAACACACGATGATAATCCTGAGGAGTGAGAGCTGATAGGAGTTTTAAAGGTGACAGTTCAGCATGTTAAGTCTGTAAATTCCTGCCGAGGGCGAGCCGACCCTCCTCACAGACAGGGGGAGCCGCCTCTCTCCGTAAACAATTTAAAAAAATAAAATAAAAACACACCCCTATTCCTGATTTTTTGCAAGAGACAGCACGCGATGTCAGTCCCACTGAGGACAGGAATGTTAATCAACACCTTGTATCATCTGGTTCGCAGGTCCGGGTAGGGTTCATGAATGCTGGATGACTTACGAAGAAAAACTCTGCCAAAGTGAAGAATGAAAGCCCCAGGGCATAGTGGGGGCAGATCCAACCCGGAGCTGACAGTGACAAGTGCACGAAAGCATGCACATGTCAGAGAAGGAGACGGGGTAGTGTCTGTTATTACACCTGAACGAATTCCTTTTAAAAAGCAAACACAGCTGGAAAAATAAACTTAACAACCCCAAAGACAACGCAGAGATATGTCCTGACCACTACTGTAATTTAAAGTTGCATTTAAACACGCTCATATTATGTTTCGGCACCACAATAAGAAAGGGCAGATGACTCCGGAAAACTTTTGCAACATCAGTATTCTGTTCAAGCACTTTGTGTACAAAAACATGCATAACGAGCCACACGTGGTGTTTACAATCTTGCGGTTACGAAAAGATGAGAACTGGATATGCAGTTATGAACTTCATATGTGAATACTGCCGCTCGGCACAGTTTGTCTCCCCCTTCTGGTTGAAAGGCTACACCATAAAACATGGAAGCTGAATATTTAAAGTCATAATCCATTTTAATGTCACAACAACTAGTAGCTCCATCATCCCTGTGCTGAGCTCCTAAAGAGAGACCCTGAGACTACTGTTAAGAAACCTCAAGGTCACTTGGGGCCCTGCAATGTTTACATATGTCAGTGAGCAAATGAGTTTTTATGTGTGGGAAAAGTGTGTTGTGTACATGGTTGCCATGACAACATAGTAAAAAACACACAGAAGCTGAGAGTCCATCAGAACACTATTTTGGCCCAGAACATCTGGGGGAAACACCCGAGTACAGGGGGAGAGTGGATTTCTGCGGAGAACTGAAAATGCCAAAGTCCATAAAACACATCACACATTCACAGGGTGTTATCAGAGGGTAAACACAAACACCAAGTGCAGTTTCCATTCCTTTGGCTCATTCAGGGTGATGAGCCAGAGGGTGACAAATTAACTGTGAACTGAGTCACTCAGTTATTTTTATATTTAAGCGCCAAGACAAATGATCGCGTCAAGAAGCTGCATACAGGGACGCGACGTAACCTCGTTATGGCAAAAATCAACCTTTGCTGGGATAACAGACCTGTGCCCAGTGAAGACATTAGAAAAACCTAAAAAAAAATACTTAAATAAGCAATTTATTACCCAAAATTAACTTCCTGTTGACGAACTGATTTACAGTTTATCATCTGTTCAGTGAGAAAGAAATTAAATATAAATATCAGACTGGCATCACTGCTACTGCTTATAAACAACATAGTGGTAGTTTTGATGTCTATAAATGTCTAAAATACCAAATATATATTTATTTAACTTGAATAGGGACACAGATGTCAGCAGTGTTGCCTGTACACAGCAGCAAACAGGATGGTATTTACCGTGACAGAAGCCTGTGTTTATGTGTTGTGTCACATCGATTTTGTGGTGCGTAAATGAAGACTTTAAAGCCGATTCTCTCAGGCTGAGATTTGTTTTCCAAAAGTGGGAAATAAATGACAACAAAAACCAAATAATTGAAAAGTATGAGGACAGTAACTGGTTTTCACTCAGATCGTGTTTCTAATTTCAATGATCTCGTTCTGGACAGCCACTGTTTTGGCCCTCAGGGCTTGCTGTATAGAGGGTGGAGGAACGGAAAAGGTTAACATTACCACCATCAGAACCCCAGCAGCCCCTCCCAAGCAGAGCCTCCTCCTATTACAGTCACTGAGCGATGGATAGATCGGCGCACAGATCGGACCTACCTGCGCAACACATTCGGCTGTACAGATGAGACCCCACTTCGCTGCAGTTCATTTCATGGATGTAATTAGTCCGCCGATAAAGAAATCCCCACTCCAGCCCGCCGTACCAGGACGGCTGGGCAGCCTGCGCCGTGTCCTCCACTTCGGCCATCCTGGTTTGTTGTTTGCGCCGCGCGTAAACGCGGAGCGCGCTGGACTTTCTCGAAAACGCCCCCCGACTCGCGTGTTTCTCGAGTGTGCAGTACCAGCCCTAAAAACTTCGCTCTGTACTCTATGAAAGCCACATGGAGGAGAAAAAACGGGGTCGAGTCAGATTGCAGACACTTTGTCACAAGCCCAACCCACTCGTTTTGTTTAGCGAGATGAAGTGGCGAGCTCGCGGCTGCTCCATCCTCCTCTGATCCGTCATACGACTTGTGCCACTGAGACGCGCCGCGGAGAGACATGCCGCACACCGCGTCCTTATTTTAGCACGCGTGATAATTGTACCTTTCACGCGATTACATAACATACACCCCCCGACAGCCCCATAAATGCAAAGCAGAAACAGGAACGACTTCTGGCAAGGCGCGAAAGTTGCAGGCGGTGACAGACGGTTCTGTGCGGTGTCTCGGTGACTGTTCACAGGAGGGCAGAGTGCGCTTTCCCCCCGGTAATAAATCATCACTTTCCCTCCACATCCACAACAGCTGTGCCCCATAAATATCCCTGACAGAACAGGCTCGTTTTCTCTCTGTTTTTGCGCAACTTTAAGAAATATTTCACAAAACTGAAAAGGTGCTGGCTCCTCGTTAATCCGCATGTGACGGAACACAACAGCCATGACCGTGAATTAATTTATGAAGCAGTTATTTTAATTGGGAAGGGGGGGTAGGGTACCATCCGGATACAAAACTTCAGGTTAAGCAATGAAATAATCCCAGTAGAAGTTCAAATTTTAATTTTAAATTGGATCTTTAGGCACTTTGTTACTAACTGCCTGATTACGAGTTCCCATTTCTTTACATGAATCTACAGAAAATACCAAAGTTAACACTTTGACAGGTATGAAATAGTATTTTTGCACCAACATGGTGATTCCCAAAGACCTATTAGGTGAAAGCTTATCTTTCATAGTTAGCAGTTTGAATGCAAGTTGCAATCCAGAAAGCACCTGATTGGCAGTGGCTTCGTTTTTCATCAAAGCGATGACCCCAAACACACTGAATAGAAAAAACACAGTGGAGCACAGATGTAATATAAGGATAAGAACCAAGGCCCTCCCTCAGTGTAGACACGCTGTACTGTATGTTGTGTATGACAGTCAATGAACCCAGCTACTATTGAGGTTTACCACTAATGTGTTTTATGTTAGGTTGGGTATTGTGAAGGGCATGCAGGGACGCGTTGGGTGTGCATTGTTTATTGTTTTTGTGTCCTTTAGTAACAGAATGTTTTCTCATTTTTCAGTTATGGCCCAGCGGGGCGTCCTCCCTCCTCAGTCTGTTATTACCACCACAGTGAAAGGAGACAGGAAAGTGAGTCACAGCTGAACACCACGAGACCAAATCTGAAACCGATCCTACGCTGTGCTGTCTGTGGCGTGTGGTTTAGCAGACACGGCTGCCAGTCTACCGAGTCTTCCATTAATACTGGTGCACATTTGGGTGTGGTTTCCTCAATGGATTAGACAATATTGTTAAAGACTTTTATTGGGATTGGGAATGCAGTTTCCTAATCTTGAGAGTCTTAAAAAGACCTTTGCACAAAACAATTGGAGGAAATCTCAAAGTCAAAAAAACACACAAAATTGTAACAGGGAAGGGCATTAAATGATCATAAAGAACAGATCAAGATGAACAGAAGCCTCTAATGAAGCAACGCTTATTCCTCCAAAGTCCTGAGGATCTTAATGATCGTTTGTTATGAGTGTATCCAGGATACACAGTCCACCGTCCTCAGTGTCGAGTGTACTACCATTAGTCAGTCACCATGTGTGGCACAGAGCTTTTTTTAAACCTGGCTCTGGGTGAAGTCCCTTTTACCTACTTCCACCATCCCCCTGTGTCAAAGGCACCTTGGTGTTCCAGCAAACTACAGCTCAACTTACACAAGTGAACTCGGGTTGTGTCCTTAAATCGAAATGTTTGACTTGTACTGAATCTGTAATGTAAACAATGAACAGACAGCCTGATATTGATCTCGAACGCCGCCAGAAGGATGATCTAAAGAGGGAATGTGACCACGGCTGATGTACAGCTCTTACTGTCTGCACTGCGGCAAGAACAGATCTGAAAGCAGATCTCCCCAAATGCAAATCACCTTGATATCGACAGGAGCTAGTGATGATACGTGCCCTAGTTTTGCAATGCAGTGTTGGCACACGATTTACCAGTCAAACGGCACTTCCTGGCAACCTTTGATCGCTGCCTCACTTGCGTGCAATTTACAGACCACATGCATTCGTGTCACACAGTCAGAGGAAGAGGAGGATAAACGTGTTGTTCATTTCCCCTGTTTTGCTCATATTTTGGATATTAAAGTCTCTGCACAGAGACTTTTCCTTTTGGAGAAAAACTTTTCAAAATGCTTTGAAAGTCATTCATGTGTTTACAACAATGAGAGGAATGTTGTGAAAACTGCTGTTATCTACTCAAGGTGTGTCCTCCTCCACCCAACTACAACCTGATTGTGTAGTTTAAAGCTGAGCGCACTGGGTGAGATAATAGTACAGCAGTGCTCTAATATAGCTTTAACAGCCAACTATTTCAACATGTTACAGTTTTGTTTTTTAAAATATATTTAGGTAAGTGACTTTTGATGTAACTGGAGGTCATTTTATTTGTTTTATGCAACTTGATTGTCCAGTAAATCTGCACGGCTGTTCCAAAGCACCTGGTGCCAAACGTGCCAAACAGGTTCCTCATTTGAGAGACAAAACGATTGTTCTTTCTTTTACCTGCAGGACTGTCAGTCAAAAAAATCTTTAAACCACCTCAGGGTGTGTCACCTGAAGGGGTGTGTTTGACAGTCACCACAGTGTTAAGCTGTGTCAACAGCAACCTGGGCCTTGCTGAGGAGTGTGTCATGACATTAAAGCCTATGCAAGTAACCTTCAGGCTGCATAGTTTAGTTGAACACCGTGCACCTCTTCTCTTACGCCGGCAGCAAGATTGGTTAACAAGAAGGATATGGTTAACCTAACAATGACAACGTGCTAAGATGAAACAGGTAGAACCAGCATATTAACAATAGGGCAGCCTCCACAGCTTGGGTAGGTCTGAAAAGTGGAGAGATTAAAGTTATACCAAGTCACCTCAAGAGAGCTACACATAGAGGTCTTTAGCCAGATCGTAGCAAAGATGGAAAAAAAAAATGACGGAATAGTTTTCAGAAGGGAAAAACTCCAACTTAAGAGCAAAGAAGCCGAGGAGTGCCCGTCAGAGCTCCGACTAAGCCCTATTCTCCACAAGAATACTCCAGCTCCTCAAACGTCATCACCCTCCAGCCAGCATTTACAGGGTTAATCGCAACATCTCCATAGCACAGGAAACCGAGATGTGTGAGGGGAAAAAAAGGAGGGGGGGTAGTGAGGAAGACAGAGGAGTGTGTGCCGCAAAAACACAGAGGACGAGAGAGAGGAGAGACGACAGAGCAGGACTGCCGGCAACAAACTGTCAGCAAAGGAAAGTGTTTGATCTGCCGATCTTGCCGTCAGCTGTCTTCGCGTAAGCCTCGAAGCGATGAGTTTTTGAAGCGTTTCTTACCTTGCTTCTTGCGTACTCGCCACTGCCAGAAAACGATCAAGGTAACGATGTGGCCCACAGCCACCAGGGCTGGGAACACATTTCCAGGGGGGCTTGCCGGCATCGGGCCTGGTACAAAGTGGAGAGTCCCAGGCTCTGCAAGGTGGGAGGGATGGGGAGGGTAGCGGGGGGGATTGGAAAGTGAGGTGGAGGGGTGGGGGGTGAAGGGGAGGAGTAGGAGAGCGTCTAGGGGTGTGGTGCCATCGCGGACTTTAAAACGAGCACTGCAGCCAAGTTGTCCGCGACTTTTACAAGACACAAGACCGAAAGAGCACCCCCCCTCCCTCTCGTCTCCGCTCTGTGACTCAGTCCTCTGGCAGAAGTGGCTGATCTCTCTCACTCCTGCACTCTTTCCCTCCCCCTTTTTGCTCTGCACTTTTACAATTCCTCTCTCTTTCTCTTATATATTCACGTTTAAGTCATTTAAAGTTGCCCTTCTTGTAAAAGTAGCTGTAACTCTGGCAGCACGAGCAGCTTTTGGAGCCCTGACACTGTTAAAAATAAGTTTTGTCCTCCTCCACAGATCATGTAACTCCACTGGTTTTGCCCTACAGAAACTTGCTCTCTGCTTTCCTTGCCAGCAGCAGACTATCTGCAGGAGTTAATAATATATGAGGCTGTTTTGTGTGACAAGCACACACACAGAGCACGCTCGGTCAGGTCAGCCTTGATAAGAGGCAAACTAAGGGAGATCCGCTGTGAGCTGGAGTCAAAGTTTCCAGCTGATTCACTCCATAAGTTTTCTTTCAGCGGCTGAAGCCCATTTTCCATCGCGGTTTACGAGTCACCGACAGTCCCAGGCCAACCCCTTCCGCCTTTTCCAAATATTTATACTGAAGCCATGCCTCCCAATTTTATTTTCCCTCATCACATTATAACCCGCTGCCGATCAATTCATTCCCCTTATGTAACTTCACAATGTTCCCTGTAATTCTAATAGCTTCCTTATGCTTGGACAGCTCAACCGGTGCGTATAAGCTTCCCAGAGCCTGATTAAACTGGATCCTATTTTACAACCAACGTTTCAGCATCTCTGAACTGCCAGCAGCATTGTTAGCCTCTAAATCCTGAAGTGTTTTTCATTTTTCCCCATTTTACCCTGGCCCTGTTGTTAAAACAGAGAAAAGCCTGTCGGGAAAACGTCCTCTCAAATGATACTGAATGCCTTCTAAGGACGCCGCTTTAAGCTCAATCATTTTCAAACCTGTCAATCAGCTTTATTAAAACAGCTCCGTCACCAAATGGTCACAAAGACATTCCTCTGTGGGAGCTTCTCCTCGCCAGCCTAACTCGAAACACGCAGTGCTGAAACACTAACTGCACCTGCAGAAATACAAACACATCACCTGTTTGCATCACTGTATAAAAAATATATATAGGGTGAGGCAAAACGGCATCGCTGCCAAGGTCTCTGTTGTCAGAACAAATGAAAAGAACATTAGCTTTTGTGCAGCCACCCAGAAACCCAACACCAAGATGTGTGTCACCCTCACACGTTGACACGATGCCGCACACCAGCAGCGCACCATAAAGAAAGCAAAAATAGTCTCGACCACGTGCTGTCTTTAGCGTGAGCACTGTGTCAATCTATATAAAGAAGGGAGTACAGAGTAGTCTTACACAATATCGCACAATGCCGCTGTGTTTTGGCACAAAGACCAGAAGCAGATTCAGAAGCAAACGTGTAGTTTCAACAAAGAAGAAAAAGATCCTTATAAGTTGGTGTTGTTAGTCTAAAGTGCTGGCAGATGATTTTGGGCGAGACCTTATATGATCCTTGTTTGAAAATGTCAACCAAATCCCCAAAGCCTTAGAAACTGGCACCGCAATTTGGCAATTAGTTACAGTGAGGATTGAGCAAAGGGAATAAATCCAGGGGAGCAGCAGAGACGTCTGGAATAAATTCATTTCACCACTCCTTCATGGGAGGAGCCAGCCCACTCCCCCTCTTCTCACATGGTATGCACTCGCTCAATGATTCCCATATTGTGATACACATTCTGCATACTCCCGCGTAAGCAATATAGCCAAAATCCACATAGTTACACACTTAATTCAGAAGTTCTTAGAATTTCACATAAAAAGCCTCCGATATTAATGCCGAACCTTCACATAACAGCGTAGGTAAGATTAGCGAAGCAATGTGAGGAATGTCAGAGATGTTTTTAATCTAAAGTGCTGATACTGGGAGTGGCAGTGTCCTCGGATGGCAAGTATAATTCAATAAATTAACCTCAGCATAGTTTATTCTTGATGATGTAGCTTTAAGTTCATTATAAAGAGTCTAAAAAAAGATTCCTGGTAAAAAAAATAAAGCCTACCGTTACGAGGTCCTGGGCAGAAGCAACAGCACAACTCCATCTTCCCTCAGCGTCTTCACAACTTTTAGAGAAAATGCAGAACTGCCAAGGAGTCAGAGCTGACCTCATGACATTATGTTCTGATAAAAACGAGGGGGGGCGTGCAGAAAAAGCACCAAAAAAAAAAGAAAGAGTGAGCGCGAGAGAGAAAAGCGGAGGCACAGCTGGGAAGTAGAAACTACACAGCGTTGCGAGTTTGATTTAATTTGTGAGGCTTTCCTCAGTGGAAACAGCATCTCATGCGTGGTGGTTTCTGCGAGCCCCACTGGTTGGAATCCATGTGCAAGGCTTCAGAAAAACTCCCAGGGACACATTCACATTTTTCTTTCAGGATTTAGACAAAGAGCGGAAAACGTGACTTTTGCCAGCTATAACAAAGGCAGCTCTGTGGAAGCCATAAAAAAAAATATATATTGGAGACAGCGCAATTATGCACCCATATCCACAGGATATGCATCACTCTGCGCTACAATAGCTCGGCTTTGTTTTAAACAGATGGAACATTTTGATTAGATCAGACAAAACCTCCTACACGGCTTGGACAAATTAGCTCAGTTCTTATCATGTAGTTGTGTATATAAGATGTTGTTCATATAAAATGCTGCCCAGCTGATAAAGTCAATGAAATAAATGTTTATGAAACATAAGATATAAAAAGCACTGAAAAAGTCTGAAGTGACACAAGTCTGATTGTCTTTCATTAAGACAAAAATGACAAAAAATTTAAATAAAAAAAAAAATCACCAGCTCTTATTTTTTCTCGTTTTCGGGGTTCAATATAATTAAAAGTTTATTTTCTGTAATTCTAGGCTGCTTCTCAAACAACCTTTTCACTTTTTCTGATCTTTTTTTGATTGAATAATGTGGCCAAAAACTAATCAATAAAGATGTAGATCATTAGTTACAGCCCAACAGATAAAGAATGCAAAAGTACATCTTCAGATATGCTATCTATTCAGCTGTCCATTACTCCTGAGCCTACCCAGGTCTGCCTCTTTTTCACAGTGACTATTTTGTGCAGAGGAGAGATGTGAAGTAGCCAGTCAGGGGCCATCCTGCGGCCCACACCCCTCTGGATTTTACACCAGGAAACTTGATCCCGGACACAGCCAGCAGGCAGCGTGGGTGGTGTCTAACTCAAAATCTTCAATGTTAAAGTTATGAACTATAATACATTTTGATCCTAATCTTTAAATAATCACATTAGCTTTTTTAGGATCAAAATAAACTAGACAGTAGACATGCAATTGTTTTTTAAGAAAACAATCTTAACAACTTCTTAAATACTGCATTTAAGATTGTGTACTTAATCCCAGACACAATGGCCAGTATTCAGCTGTTATCTGATCTCCTGGCAGTGAGACACGCCCTAACCTGCTTCATCCTCTTTGGACCACTAGATAACCGGAGACTGGCCATAAAGTATTTCTGTGCTGACACCTTTTGGTAAGAAGACAGAACTGTACCAACAAAAAGACTTCCTACCTTGGCCGTGTTGAATTAGAGCCTCCATAAAGTCTCTAGGAAAATTCATTTCCATCGTAGCCAAAACAGGTTTCCTGATGATTTTTCTTTCTTACTGTATTATATGAAAAATGCAGCACACACTAGATTAGGAGTCAGCAGGTTACAGTGTTCTGCTGTGGCTAACCCACTCAAACGCAGTATGGTCTTTTTAAACGTCGGGAGTTCATGTTCATTGCAGGCTGGGCTAAGTGGAGGTTAGATGAAAGGTGGCAAATGCCACATACTCTGTGTTTTGGACTGCTTTGCTGCTTCGCCCTTTTTGTGGGGGCACCAACAGGAAAAGCTGAGTGTGGCTTAATGGCACTCACATTTTTCCAGTCTCTGCTGAGTCATATATCAACCCCGACAATGGAAAGTTCTCAGGCAGATGTCATATTAAAAAGGTAGAACCAGGGAATTCAGTATGTGGATTTGCAGAATCGTTTATCATAATTAAAATCTTTTATAAGTCTTTATGCGCTTTATTAGTATCTAGTCAGGGGGCCGCGTGAAATGCAGCACGTTCTGTGAGATGAAGACACACAAGTGCATGTAGCTGCAGAACAGCAGATGCCAGAATTAATGAATCAGCCACATTGATGTAGCGCACACAGCAGCACAAATGTGTGTATGGATTTAACACTGTGTACTTTATTTAGACACCTTCAGCTACCCCAGAACGCATCTGCCAGAGTTTAAGCTAAAAAAGAAGGAAATCTGATCTTATAACACCCACACAAAGGTAACTACAGTAACTGCCTTCTGGTTAGACTTATAGTTTATTTAAATATGTTAATGTTTGAGACGCTGCAGACATCTCGCTGGTCTGGAAGCTCAATATCTCTCAGACATGTTGGTGAACTATGAACCAGCTTCAATAGGTTGACAGGTTCTTCTCACCAATACCAGAAAAGCCTCATTTGTCTTTCAGGCTTCAAAAATTACAAAAATAAACAAGTAAAAGAAATTTAAACATTCTTGTTTGGTTGTGTTTCTCAGTAGTGTAGTTGCTGGTCTAAATTATCATTTTTAACCGAGTTCTGATTGTTTTACTTAATTTAATTTGTTGTTTTTAAACACATTGTTAGTTTAATATTTATCCTTTGAAATTTCTAGTTCTTTACTGAATTAGAATTATTAACTTCACCCTTTTACCATCGAATTTTTGCCTTTTTATTTGTTTCATCAGTTGTAAAATTAAAATCATTAAAAAATTAAAAATTAAAATCATTAATTTAGGAGTTTTTGTCTGTGGTTTAATAAAATTTTGATCTCTCTATTGTTGTGTTGCAGTTTGTACCTGGAATTAAATGTGCTACATAAATATAATTTTGCTGGATCGTACCTCAGAAATAACAAGATGTTAATTAAATATTCATTGAATTAATGGGTAGTTAATGCTGTTCTCCTAGATCACAACCACCGCAGAAAAAAAAAGAAGAATCCTGCCTGCTCTGCTGAATATACAACAGTAATAATCTGCCTGACAGATGCAGCTTGAACATGTAGAAGGTTCATGTGTAATCTGTGCTTTTTGCTTGTTTTTATCTCTCGAAACTCCTCAAAGAAAGAGTTTTATGCACTCCCAAGTTATGATGACTAGCAGAGGCAAAGCATGACAGGCCACATAAAACGCATGACCTACAAGGAGTGCAAATAATCAGTGCTGGATACAAGTCGCATTATTCTCTCATTCGTTATAAATTCTTTATGGTTCTACAGTTCTAGTTTTAGTTACTGTGAGTCCAGTAAGCAGCTAATACATTTTAAAAACATAGCTGTAGCCTCGCTAACACGCAGTATACAAACATGTGCATGATTCACATTTAGACAAAGCTTGTCTGTGTAAGTAAGCCACTGGTTGGCACAATGTGCATCTGTAAAATGACACCTAATTGGCAGTCTGTTGTTATTTAGCTGTATGAAAAATGACAGGACCATTATTTGTATCAATAAGAGACTAGATTAAATTATCTCTGCCTCATCCACATAAACAGAGGCAGCGCCCATAGCGATGTCAAGATAGCCTTTACTGCAAATGAAAGAGGAAGAAACGGGAGGAGGAGGAGTTAGAAGAAGCTCAAACCTTCAGTGAAGTCAGGCCTGGTCTTCTGAGCATCTTGACCTTTTTTGGGTTCTTCTGTGAAAGTGGTACAGTCTACCTGAAGCAGAGGGATCTTCAGAGGTGGGTAAACTGGTGGGATTAAAGGGACGGGACGGTTTGCTTTAGTGGAGGTGGTTTCAGATGCATCATGAGAAATAATGACTTGAGGTATTGTCTCACTGTCTTTTTCATTCTCTGTATCTGTAATGTCAGAATCCATTGGTTTTTCCTCAGGAACGTTTTGCAGAGGTTTGTAAGAGTGATATTCAGATTCACACTCGGGTGTTTCACTTTTATCCGCAGGCCTGAAAACTTCAACCGTCACGTGTGTCATCTCCTCAACATCACCTGGCAACTTCTTGTGGGATTCTTCCGTCACAACGTCAGCAGAAGATCCAGTCGTAGCTGAGATGATCACCTCATGGAGAATGTCTTCATTTTTCTGTTCAACATCAACAAGCTCTTCCATCAAAGGGAGTGTCTGGGGGTCTGCTACCATTTGTATACTGCATTCACTCACGGGTACCTCTTCTTCAAGTAGCCTCAAAGACAGATATTTGGTGTCTCTTCTCATCTCATCCAGGATCAGTTCTTTTACAGGTTCCTCAGTTGTAGTCTTCTGCACCTTCTTAAACGATTCCTGCAGGACTTCTGTTCCAGGAAGAACCTTCTGAACTGTCTGGATTTCTTTTGGAAACTTTGTCACAGCTGAAGGAAAATGAAAACCTTGCTTGGCCTCCTCAACTGAGTAATGACCTCTGGTGGCTTTGTCCTCATGGTCGAGAAGAGAAGCACTGAAAACCGTACTGTGACCTTCCTCTTCTTTGCAGAGGTCTTTGTCCACCTTGAACAAGGTAGTGTTTTGAACTCCATCTGGCAACTGGTAGGAGCCTCTGAAGGTTTTCGGAAGTCTGTCAGGTTGTTCGTCTTCAACTCTCTTGTGACGGTAAATGTGTTTGTCCGTAACACCCTCTTGACTTTTTTCTCTGGCCTTCAGTTCTGAAATGGAAGCTCTCGGGCCTTTCACCTTCTGGACTCGAGCAGAAGCTGCAGGGCGACAAATGCGATGAAGGGTTCTAGGCACGATTTCTGGAGGCAGGTGCAGGTAACCCCGCAGGTACCCGATTCCTTCATTGGTAAGATAATAATAGGCATGTTTCCAGGCAAAAGTCTCCCTGACATAGCCTTTAGATTTGAGAGCGCCCACGGCACGAATCACCTTTAGGTTGTTTACCCCACTGAGATCAGGGTGCATGGACTGTGGCCGCCTGTCCTTCTTAACCACAATGACGCCATCTTTGAACAGAAGCTCGTAGATTGCTTTCAGATTGGATAATGGCATTACCATTCCAGCCACCATTATGTCTTCCTTTGTGTTCTTTGAGATCTTCAAAGAATTCCTTCTTCAGATACTATAACCACTTCAATGCACAGTACTTGCATGGAGAAACATTTCACAAAGAAGACCTGTTAAAAATTCTTAATTCTACATCATTTTGGATTCACTTTGATGAAGGATTTGTCTACCCAGTTGTCATCATGAGTCAGCATGAAGAAACAGCGATGCTCAGAACCCCTCCTACCTTCTCAGTCCCCAGTCGAAACAGAAAGTGTGGATGAGAGGCGAGAGGGAAGAGAGGAGGAGAATCTAAAGGGGTGTGAGCACACAGGATGCAAACAGAAACCAAAAGGGTCCAAACAGAGCCGAGAAAAGGAGGTTTGGACCTTGTGTGGGTAATGGGCAGTGCCGCTGCTACATTAGCCAGCTTTCAGCACATAGTGCAAAAACTGTGTGGTTTTTCATATATAAAAATAGCAATCAATTCATTCTTTCTTTGCTACATTTTCCCTCAAAATCTATGCACAAATCAGACAGTAAATGAAAATAAGCTCATCAATAGTTAGATGACAACATATAGCCATGAAATAAATATTTAAAATGCAAGATATTATTCATATCTAGCTGCTTAATGTGAACCAGTTGCAGTGCTTCTAGTTATTTCATATAGGAGCTGACGGTGTGGAAAAATCACAGTGCATCACACCCAAATTGACCATCACTGGGTCAGCCTCTTAATCCTTCCTCACCAGCCTCAGATGAGAACAACAAGAGAACAGTTTAGCAACAGCACTGGACGCATAAACAATACAAATACTAAGAGCTTCTTCAAGTGTTTCTGAATGTCTTAATAATGCAGAAGAGCAGACACTGCAATGAGCCAGTGGTATGTTGACTACAGTCCAAACAGAGCATTTCAATAACTAAAGAATTAAAAACTTTCTGCTTTTTAGCATACCTCAGAGTCATTTGGACAAATAACTGCATTGAAAATTTTTCAGTAAAAGGACAGTGATTTAAAATGTGCAGCACTCTAATGCAGACAGCATTCGATACAGATATATAAGAAGTAATACACCTGAAATAACGTCTAAAATGTGAGACTGAAGTAATCCAATCATCTGTTAGACAGACAGACTGCAGAATAGCACATATACTGTGTTATATGCATGAATGAAATGAGACTTTAACATTCAAAGAGATGTGTAGATAACAGATAACAGGAAAAAACAAGCTGACAGATAAAACATCAGATACGGGGCAGGGATGACACAACCGACAGCTAATAGGCCTGAAGGGATAACCACCAAGCACACAAAAGCTGTGCAAAACAGGGAAGGCTGTGACGACTCTTCGGCATGTGGTTTTAAAGGCAAGAGGTTTTGAAAATGTCACATTGACAAAATACAAAGTTACAGAATAAAAAGCTCTCTTTGTATTCTAAACTACTGAATTTGCCCAATATATTATACAGTCATAGTGACTAATGTTTTCCAAAGGTTCTTCAGTGCTATTCAAAGACACCAAACCTAAAGGTCAAACACTAAGTAGAAATAATGTATAATCTTTGGTCTCCGTGCTTTCCTTTCCTCACTCATAGCCCACATCTCCAGCCAGCCAATTCTGCAAACCTAAATGGAAAAGTCATCAAGTCGTGGATTTCCCCATAAGAAAAGACAATTGTGCCTGTGTTTAGGTCCATGTTACTCAACCTCCTCTGAGACCAAATGAGACCGAACAGCAGAAATGGAGTCCAGGGTAACAACAGCTGCCAGTGGAGCTAAAAATACAAACAGGAGGTTTGGAAAAAGTAATTTTCCCTCTTCTCTCTGACAGCTGCAACATTTAACAGTCATTTAATAATAATGAATATAGGCGCACACCTCTGCCGATCACACGAAAAGCTCTGAACGGAAAACCTATGAGGGTGAAGTGTTGAAATAACTACAGAAATTCAAGCTTTTTAATTATTTTTTCCAAACAATCAATTGTATAATCCGTTTTATGAAAATCAGCGTTTGCCTGTTTATATGTCAAACCCATTTGTCAAGAAAATTGATGGCAAACAGATTCCTGCTCTACTGGGAGCAATGTTTCATAAGAAGTCGCTTAGAGCAAGAGCATGCAGGAGAGGCGAGATGATTCCCTCTAGCAGGTCTGTGGCAAACAGTACTAAGCTCTTTCAACATTATGCAGTCACATTTACACTGCCACCGATAAATCAGAATTCTGGAGATGGAAAGCACCCCTCCCATTTTGGGGCACGGCAACAACCAGCGCAAATAATGTTTGCGCCAGATGAGGCTCCACTTCGGTTCATACCAGGCAAATGATCTCCTGCCAGTTCCATCGTATTTCGATAGGCTGTCTTGGTGCTAGAAATGATATACTGAAGCGTTAAGTGAATATGTCTGGAAGAATGAATCACAATCTTTTTGCTAGCACAGATAAATTCTTGTTGCATGGCACAGCTGGTAAGAACTCTTCTGGTAAAAGAAAACAGGCCTCTCACAGCGCAAGAATTTAGTGGTCTTGGGATTCATCAAAAAACTTAAGGACTGTCTTGAGTTGGTTCACTGGATGCAGAGACTTTATCGCCATGTGCTCTCCATTACCTGTCCCGTGGCTCTATATCAAACATACCAGCGGCAACAATAGAGTTTTTGTTTGGTTTTCAAACACGGAATCACAGATGGAGTGAAGTGAAACTGTCTCCACCTGCGTCAAACCTCTTACAGCTTCAGTTAAAGTCTTTCTTAAATGCAATCTAGAGATTGACAAATCCATTATCAACCAAATGGAAATGAACGATCCTACTGAAAAAAGCCTGATGGGAAAAATTACAAAAAAAATATGAATCCTCAACCTTTGTCTGGATATAAGCAATGTAGATGGTTTATTGTTGCTCTCTCCAAGTCATGGTGAAAGCTCATTGCCATGGTGGCGATGGCCGAGGTGGGGGGAATGAAGACAACTCAAAGTGACACTGGGTGCTTTAAAATAAACCCATTCAACTCTACTGGCAGATAAATGCTCTCCGCATTCCAGTGTGTGCTTTATAGCAAGTCATTTAAGCTGTATGGTTGTCTTCCAAGTCGTTAAATTCAAGTCTGCATTTTGACATTTGGAAAAGGAGCAGTGGGAAAATGCTGGGAGGACTATTGCTGAAACAGTTCACACACATGTGTGGTGATAAATTCTGCAACTATTGCACTTAAAACATGCTCCCGACACGCTGCTCAGTTAAGGGTCCTGAGGACATTCTGCTAACTGAACTGTCTGCAGTGCAGTGAAAGCCAAATTCCTTTGGATAATGTATGCATTAAAGGCCTCATCTGTCTTATTCTCCGTTCCATCTGTGCTTCTGGAGTTACTACTTACATCTGTCCACCTCGTGTAAAATGAAGTTAAAAATCTTTTAGTAGTGATTTAAAATGCAGATTTTCTTCCCAAGGCTGGTGGATACTGTATCAAAAAACCATCAACTTTAAGGAGAATGGCTCATGGATTTAAAATTTGCTGGAAATTCCACATAATTACACCTTTGTTATGCAAGCATATGTTCAAGGACATCGTTCCACTTACACATCTGCCCACTCATAAATATAATAGAAAAACACAAGAGAAAGTAAGTGTAGCTTAACTACTTAACTAAACAGAGTGAATGCTGTCAATGTTTTATGAATTTAGGGGTTTTTTCTCAGTTAAAAATGTGACATAAGTCTCAGATAAGCATTGTCAGCAGAGCAGTACAAGTTTCAGACTGATTTTACAGCTGGAATCTCTCAAGGAGCAAAATATACAAAGCATAGAAAGTATTAAGTTTAGTTTAGTATGCTTTAGTTTAAATTTCTTGGTCAATGACCATGTGCAAGGAAACTTAAATTGCATCGGAAATAAGATGAATCGCATTAGATTTAGCTGCTAATGTCCATCTGCAGTCACTGGGCAAGTAGAAATACATCAATAATCGAATAATCAAAAAGCAATAGTATACAAATATAAATGCATTTGGTTATTTAATATAATAGGACAACCACCTGCATTTTGTTTCAGTATAAAATTGCTTTTTGATTATGTACTTAATTAAAATACAGCTACAATTTCTTTTAGTAACTGATGGATGGTTAATGTTGACGAATGTGATTTTAACATTTTGTGAGAGACAGTGAACACATATGCTAGCTACCCGGATAGCTTCTTTAGAAAATGCACATTAGGAGAAAGCAGAGTTCCTTTTTAATCAATGCTCAACAAGGAGTTAATTAATTTCATATGGAGCCATGTCTCTGCTGCAGTAACAAGTCCCTGTTAAGCTGAATAAACACTGTGCGATTTGGGTCTGTCCCAGAAGAAAAACAACCAGCGTGAAAGAATTAAGCTATAAATGGAGCTCCAAAACGCTGACCAGGTCAAATCTGCCCCCTGCAATGATTTTTTATTTTTATAAAGGAGAAATAACTGCTTGTGGCAGCAGGAGTTTGTTTGTATGAAGTGTCTTTATGCTGTTATCATGACAGCACCAAGAAGGACGTAGGCTGTAAACAAACAGCAGAGGAAACGCAGCCTTGTGTCACAGCGTATGACTCATTGCACCATATAAATATACTAAACTTGTCCCATGTTTATTAGCTATGTGTATTAGATACACGTTGCAGAGTGTGGGTTTACAGTACATTTTGACATGATCGGGCTGTTGCTCACCACTCTCCACTTTTCTGTTCACACTACAATCTCTTAACTAATAAAAGGCCTAAAATGCCTAAATCGCTGACACTCAAACAGGTCTGCAGGCTGATGAGTGGTATTCAGGGTATTTCAAGGATTTAATGTTCATTGGAAACTACTGACTGTGCAGAGCTGTGGCAGACTTGGGACATGTTAGCTTTACTTAGCTAGGCCCTATTTTTCCCTGAGCGCCTTTTGATAGCTCTGGTCTTCACTAGCTTTATGTCTTTATGTTTCTTATGTTTGATCAGTAGCATCTAATCTCTAATCTGCACACACTTTATCTGACCAAAGTCTGAGAGCAGAACATTATTTTGCTGTTGGTGGTGTTTGTTTTGGCAATCAACTTGTCAGTGTTGATAGTAGCATGCTTTTATCCTGCCATGCACAGGTAAATGTGGGAAAATATGTAACCAAGACAAGAAATGGTTACGTAAGCTATCTGACTTTAAGAAAAATTTAGCAACTGTTCAAATATTTGAAAAGCACCGTCAAGTGTGAGGTGGTATATTTATCGCTGATTAACACAAACTAGATAACAGCTTCACATTATTCTCACATCTCACTTGTTCTGCATCAATATATTATGATTAATTTGGCTTTAAAGAATCACAATGTCAAGCCAAACTTATCAGACTACAGGTTTTTGCTGGTTTTGCACAAACCTCTATAAATACTGTTCACAGCATAAAAGCTTTGGATCACAAACCGTCGGGGAAAAAAAAAATGGCTGACGCCGTTAGAAACTAATGGACCTCTGAGCCAGTCAGAGGCAACACGGGGAGGAATGAAGCAGCTAAATAGAATATCGTGAAGCATTTAAAGCAGAAATGCAGCTCAGTGCAAAGGTGGTTTGAAAAATCCTGAACCTAAAATGGACGAGTTGGAAAGTAGAAAATGGATCAATGCCAGACTTCGCCAGATCAGATAGGAGCATCATGTGATTAAGAGGAACCACAGCGTAGCAACGGAAATGTGAAAGTGTGTGTGTGTGACTGACCACTGCAATGAGTCATCAAAACCCATGGCAGGGCGTGGCTGGCCAGGAATGCCTGCAGCCACAGTAACATGACACACCAAAGAAATATGAGTACATAGAGTACAAGGCCAGAACAGTGGTCAGAGGCAATCGCATCGCTACTGGCAACAATAAAAAAAAACAGACACTCTCGTCCAGATGTTGAGAGCTTCTCACTGGCTGCTCATCACACAAACTGATCCAAAAGTTTCAAGTTATAAAAACATCAAAAGAAACTCCGGTTTTGACTTTTTTGTGGCGTTGCTCCGTTACCATGCACGCACACAACAAAAGAAACTCAACTCGAGCATTTCAAAGGGAATACTCCCCTAAAATATTACCTGTTGCTGAGCTCTGGTGTTCACTATATCCCACAGGCTCCGTTTGCCGCCAGCATGGATGGACGGGCCTCCCCCGAACCCTGGATCAGAACTGAATATCATTTTAACTGATTTACTGTCGAGGAAGGAACTGTTCAAAACATGCTGAACATACCGATCAAGATTGCTCTGAAATCGCTGTGAGGGAAGTTTAATCCTCTGGTATTCTTTTTTTTTTGCCTTGATACTGGCCCACCACTGGAATCCACTTTAACTGCTGAGAATCTGTGCTGATTATACACAGATCACCCACAACTTTAAAATAACCACAAGTTCTCAGTAAAGGGGAGTAAACAAACTCTCCTCACCATTGATTAGGGGACACTGTACCAATCGAACCCTTCAGGCACATCTCAAACAATTAAACACGTTAGCTTTTAAGTAATGTATTAATTATATTTGGCTTTTGTATCTTTTCAGCTGTATAGATTTGATTAAATGTGATATTCTTGCATTTTACACTTTTATATTTATGTCCATATCATTGGCTGTCCTTGTTAAAGAAACAACAAATACAAAATACTGTGCGGGACCCCCGTTGTGAGATCAAAACAGCTGGATACAGATCAGAGTGGGGGTCTCTAAGTATGGGGTTTGTTCTTGGATGAAAATCTGGAGGGTGTGGAGGCAGCATCAACACTGTGCTCTTTGTTGTGTTCCTCAAGCTCTGATATCACAACAGAATTACTCAGAAAAAATGCTGTGACCTTATTTTACTTTAAACAAAGATGAAACGTGTCTTCAGTTACATACATTTTCATGAACATAAACTAAATACGTGTGAAGCGACTTCGGTGCGACACCCTAATGGGAAGTGAATAAGGTGAAAAAAAGGAAAAGAGGATGATAACTTATTTTAATATCTTATTTTAACAGTCTGTGAAAGCTAAAATTATAACTGAACCTAAAATTAACACCATCTTTAGTATTATATGTCAAAGCAACATCCAGGGGAAGGTCAGGATATAACATTGCATTTCTTTGAGACAGTGGCTCTTTTTAATCTGTCAGTGTTGTGGGTGACTCATACAGTTGCTTTTCTTTGCGATGAAAGAGCTTCGGAGAATACGGAGAATATCCAGCGACACACTAGAACCGAGACCATCGAGCATATTTGTGTCTTCATCAAGAAGGGTGGAGACACTGGGCATTGTGTTGAAGGAGACGATACCTGGACTGCAGCCTGATCTTATCAGGACGAGGAGAGGAAACACTAAAATTCCTTGAATTGTGCTCACATGACTGGATGTGGAAAATCTTCTCCGCATGACTACGAAGCAAAATCAGTGTTAGCCCACTGAGATTTCTTCAGCCATGTTTGTAAGCACTGTGAAGGTTACTGAGCAATAATGGGATGGCTGATACTAAAATGTGCTTCTTTTTGTTACAAATTCAGTCATGACTTATTAAAATACCCTTTATTCTCAAACTTCTCAGACAGCTCCAACTAACTACCAGTGGAGAAGTCCAAAAATGTAGTCACTGCGGGGACGTTACCCAACGAGGTGATTTATGGTAATGGGTGATAGATCCACCATGGTCCCACAGTGGTGTGTTGTTGACTTCCAAATGAGCAAGAGTAAAACTTAAAAGCACTTTGACAAGACATTGCTCTCAGAAAAGCCCCCGAAGGCACTTTGTCAGCATGATGTGTGTTCGGTGCCATTAGAGGACTCCTATAAATCAGCTCGGCCTCCTCGTAAACCCAGCCCTGACATGGTGTGGCTGGGGCTTCACCTCCACTCTGTCCAGATCCCTTCCACATTCCCACCTCCTCAGGTCTTTTCTAGATCACTCCCAGACTGTCACTCCCAACAGAAAAAAAAAAAAAAGCATGATAGTAACTGTTATCTGCTTCATAGAAAGTGGCAATGAAGGGGTCTCACAGGGCTTTTCATACAGCAGGGCGCCTTGCTGGCTGTTGCCAGCTGTTTTGCCTGCGGTGACGGTTGGCGGACAAACAGCCTCAGCAGCTTTTATAACGTCTTCTCATGCCAGGCAACTTCTGGAAACGGCACCAAGCTCGAGGGCTTTAAAACTTACAATTACTGACAAAGTTAAATGTCAGTGGGAGGGATATGATTTCGCCCTGATCCTTGAATACAGCCCTCTTTTACAACTTGGAAATATAGTGTGTGCATGTATATACAGAAAGAAACCCAAGGAGTAGTAATTTGTGCTCTTGTAAATTGAATATATTTACATTTGGGAATTGCTTTTTGACCAAAACCAAGAAAATGAACAACAAAAATATCGGAACATTAAAATAATTGTGAGATACAAATTGAGATTGAGACAAGATACAAGCTGCAGTTATAAAAGTGCAGAAGGAAAGCGAGACATAGCCTCAAGCTGCAGATCCAGTTTACTCGGTTGGTTGGCATCAGAAGAAGAGTACAGGAGACACGATGGCAAACAGCCAGCAGCTCTTCGTGCCACAAACAACGACAGCACTGTTGCACCAGTGACTATTATACCAAAGAAAAAGCTGCATTCACTTGAAGACTGTCGCACATAAGAGAATGAGGAAAGAACAGTGACATACTGTAACAAAATACAAAACTCGCTTGTCTGATTGTGCCACTGCATTTACAGAAATGAAAAGATACTTCAGAGTAAAAAAACAAGGAAAGAAAGATCAGGCCTCAGGTTTGATCTGCTGCACAAGCAGGAGGCGCTCACCCGTTCTGCGACACCTGACAGCCTCCTACTGTCACCTGGGAGCCCACAAAGTTACAAAAGGCAGGAGCAGCAACTTACCTAAAAAGAGAGAAAAAAGCAAAAAAAAAAACACAGTTAGAGAAATTCAACTTTCCTCCAAAGTAAAATCTCCCCCATTTCTGAGCCAACAAACAATGTCAAAGTGCTTTTACAGTTTATTATGGAGCTACAGGAGAATGTGCTTCAGGTAGAGATTAATGTGTAGACTCAATCGTCTCATTATGGCCATCAATCTGCAGCAACTGCACTAACAGTGCCACCTCCTGGCCACTTTAGGGAAAGAGACTTAGCAGCGTGAACCCTCTGTCTTACAAGTGGCACAGGAGTCACCTTGTTTCAATTTCCCTGCTGAATCCAGTTTCCCTGACAAAACAAAGCATAAAGAATGTAATTATGCTCCACTGAGAGTGGGATCACAGGAAGGTTTGGATGATTAGACAGGATGTGTCAAATTATGGAGGCAGTTGCTCTTCTGAATTACAGGAAACCCAAGGTTAATAGGATTAAGCAATCTCATCAGCCAACTTGGGCGGGGGGCACTCGCTGGGACCGTTTCCAGAGTTATCAACCAACAAGACTGACAGCCTCGCTGACAGCTCCAGGACACAGGACCCCATTAGGGGGCTGCACTGCCTCTGTTTAAATGTACTAAAGGGGGTCAGCTAATGTTTTTAAACTGGAACTATTTTTTATTTAAAGAAAAGCTGAAATTTGTGTGATTACATTTTTAAATAGCTGAACAATTTTGAGATCTGTGTTCGTTTTTGTGATCAGCTTTTTGATTAGACTCTTCCGTCCTGTGTGTCTATGTTTAAATAACATTCAGGTAAAACATGAACTAGAAACAGTAGATTCGTTTTTGTTTGTGTTCCAGTCATCAGTTCTGTTTGTTATTGACCTCTATAGAAAAGCGAGATGTAAATCAGGGTATACACGGATCGTGGTTCCACAGACCTGTGATAAAAAAAATCACCTATAACTAAGTATTGTTGTGCTAATTAGTTTAGCACAAGGCCTTCGTATTAACATGGTGAAGCTGCTCATCTGGGGAAAGATTACAGTAGATGTTTGTAAGGATCTGGTATATCCATTGTATTTGATATACAGGACAAGACATCCCTTCTTTACAGTCTAAATACATCTAATTTTATTTTTATTAATTACCTAAAGTTAAATCAGCTATAGCTAATACTTTTAAGATAGCATTTAGGCCAATGTGCAGATTTTTCACACACCGCATGGGCTGTTTGTTGGAATGTGGCAAAAAAACACTCAAAAGTGATTTATCAAAATCACTCATTCAAACAGACCGACAAAAGAAAGCAGAAAACCTTAGGTACAAATTATAAATACTCACATTTGTTTAGCTAATTTCAAAGATTTTATGTTTGATATATGTCTGTGCGCACTGTGTAGGGGGAAATGCTTTGTGCACCAATCCTAGTCTTCATCTGCGGTGAATCATAACTCTTGGCTGCAGTGAGAGAAACCTTAAATATAGTTATCCACTAATTCCTGCAGCTCAGATATCAGCTGAGGCGTTTGAGAGCTACTGAGACTAAGACAACGATATATGAGCCCTCTATCCACAAAATATCGACAGGATGTGTGCCTCAGAAACAAAAAGACGCCGTGAATAAATGGAGCTGTTGGATTTCTGTACAGAAACCTGGATGTAAGCTTATGAGTAACTAATATTTCAAACAGCGTTCCTTCTCTTCTCTGTCCCGACGATGACAGCCCCTCATTTAATACCCTTCACAGAAAGTGCAAGGGGAAATCTGGGATCTGTTGCTGGACTCATATCTGCAGATATGAAATAGAGCACGACCGGAGATGCACATGCACAGGAAACTGTAGGAAAATGAGAAAGCAAACCAAAGAGGAATACTTCTTCGTCCCTAAATCACAGATTCCTATCTAAACCATTTTGGTCTTTAATAATAACTCGACGTTATTTTACGTACTGTTTATTTACTGAACTGGATGTGGTAATCAGGTGTGAAGATCAAGGCATCGAAAGTAGAGAGCGTTTTAACCTCACAAAATCTGATCTTTTCACCTAAGCACAGCCCACTTTTTAATCTAATCAAACAATATAAACTATCCAACACAAATCCTGTTAAATATGCCCCCGCTGTATGTTATTCTGTCTTACTGAAGCTACGGTCGCCTAAATTGTCAAAACAATGTCACCAAGCATCTTATCTGACAATACATAGCACCTCCTGTATGTCTCTGTTCTCATTAGTCACATAGCTCTACACTCAGGCCTTTAATCTGCTGGTGAGATCAGCCGCAGGTCTAACTGGCACACAGGCTTTCAGCTGCTGGTCTTTCAGCCCTTTGTACATAAAGTAAATAAAAACAATGGCTGACCCTGAATCCCTGCTACTGTTATTGTAAATGGAAAAAAGGGGATTTAACTAGAAGAATCCAGAAAAGACCATGTGCATGTGTGGCCTATGACACTGGTGCCAGCTTGATGTAACAATTAGCCAGTGGCACAGTTTCCAGATTCATGGTGCAACAATCTGAGTGCATTTACACACTGGGCAATTAGTCTTTACAGAGAAAGTTCTGGGAAATTAGCACATTTATTTCTGTTTTAAAAGCCGCATAAATAGTCAATGAAATGGAGAAGTAGGCAGCAGATTAATCGTAAACGCTGCAGCTATGCATGAAATGAATATTAACGATATTAGCTATCATCAGGATGTCTTTGCATGAGAAACAAAAGCTTACCAACATTAATATTTCCCAAATATGATAAGATTAATAGTAATAAATGTGGGTGTTTTACATATGAACAAACACGTGTGGGCATTTGGGGCACTTTAGATGTTTGACACTTATGCATTATGTTCGTATATCATCATCGGCAGTGTGAGATCACTGAAGGATTGCTGTTCAGTCGGCGCTGGTGGGTGTTGTGTTATGAGTTTGCATGGCTACAGCAATAAGTCTGCGGTAGCGAAGGGACGGGAATAAATCTAACATGGTCAAGAAAAGAAGCGATTGCCTTGACACTTTTAGTTTACAAATAGTGCTACCCTGGTCTCATTGCAATGAAGGAACATTTCTGCAGCCGGGCCTGTAGCTGCTGGGATATAGTCACGCTACATGGATAGATGCTGGAGTTATTGTGGGCATAAACAAACTGTCCTTCCATGCTCTGTTATGTCGAATGGGTTGTTTGTTTTTTTAACCTTCTTATTAAAGTAGTTAATGAATATCACCTTTGATAAAGGACACACCCACAAATGTGGGTGAACATCAGTTTCTTTCTGTTGCTATGGAACATTAGAAGTAAAATTAAATAACTGTGAGCGCTGATGACTGCATGAGACAATTTGGACATCACAGTGCAGCTCAGCACCTGCATTTTTTCCCTACCGCAGATTATATGCAGTGCTTGACAAATTTATTAGACCACCACTCAATATACAGTTTACACTGTTATTACATCGGCGTTGGTAATTACCAAAGCCATGTATATGTTCTTTCTTGTATTGTGTTTGGAGCCCTTTTCCTTAATGGATTAATAACGGTCGTCTGATTCCTGATTCATTACAAACAGGAAAGCACATAATCTGTTTAAATTGATTTCAACAGGAAACATCTCCAAAGACATCGTAAGATCTTGATGCTATCGTCAACATCAAGAGGAACAAAAAGCAACTTTACTGGTGATGGTTTTTGCCAACCTGCAGTGTGTTTGCATGCGGGGTGGTCAAACCTCCTGTTTTGTTTTTTTTATTGTTTCATTTCTGATAAGTACCGTATTTTCCGGACTACAAAGCGCACCTGAATATTAGCCGCACAACTTGAAATTATGAAAAAAAATCATATTTTGTTCATACATTAGCCGCACCAGACTAAAAGCCGCAGGTGCGCTAGCGGGCTAGTAGCGCTAGCGGGCTAGTAGCGCTAGCGGGCGGGTAGTAGCGCTAGCGGGCGGGCTAGTTGCTAGTAGCGGCGGTGCACGGCCCGCCTTGCAGGGGGAGGGGAGGGCAACGGAGCGACTGCTCCACCAGCCTTGGAAGAGCCCCGCAAAGTGGGCCGCGAACCGCCGCCCAAACGACCCAGCCCTTAGACCCAATCCTTATCCTGAAGTTACAGATCTGACTTGCCGACTTCCCTTAGCTGCCTTGTTCTAACATGCCAGAGGCTGTTCACCTTGGAGACCTGCTGCAGATATGGGTACAGGGCCAGCGAGAGC
>VURO01025817.1:0-15059 GCA_015108175.1 Pelvicachromis taeniatus
GCGTTCTCGGCAAGTCCGGTCTTACCGAGAACGCGAGTCCGGACCCGCGATTTGTGCAATTGGAACACCAGCGTACTCGATGATGTCACAGGTCAGGTGAACGTGACCGGGCTGGTCTCGCGAAATGCATGACGGGTTTTTTGGCTCCACCAAGTCCAATAAAGTTTTATATAAACTTTATTTATCACACTTTTAACATACAGTTAAGAAAAAACAAAGATCACTTAAAAGATAACATTGTAGTATTACAATGAAAAGCAATGAAAGTGACGGGGACAATGACATAAAAAGTAAATACAAAAGAAAGCTAAATAAATAAATAAATAAAAATAAAATAAAAGGAACAAAAATAAATGAAAATTAAAATATAAGTCCACACAAGTCACCACCAATGCATGCTCGATAAAATGGGCAGAGGCAGCGTGTGTGGTATGTGTGAGAAAGTCTTTTACAGTATTTGGTTCAGAATCTTTTTTTTCTAGATTTTCCTCCTTTAAAATTGGGTGCGTCTTATTTTCCGGAGCGTCTTATAGGGCGAAAAATACGGTATTTGATTTCTGATAACAGTCAGTAGTAATGCACCAAATCACTTTGCCACATGTTAAAAAGGCTAAGAAAGACAGAGTTGGAAAGATAACCGCCCACAGCAAATACTTTGATTACAGTAAACTCTGCAGGGCTTCTTTCATTTTAAGGAGAAATCACAGCCGAGGTTACAGCAACTCGGTCATGGCTGCAAAACCAACAATGGCAGCTGCTATGAGAAAGTCTGCACAGAGTGCTTCACCGCGAGAAAGCAACACGCTTCACTGCATTATGCCTAACATCCACTTCTTCCCTGAGAGGTTTTTCAGCTCTGTAATTACCCCACGCTACATCCACCTTTGCTTCTGGCAGACAACACTTATTACTTGCTTGGTCACACAAGGTCATTTGACAGGAAACTGTGTTATGGAGGTCTGTCGCTTGACCTTTATGTTTCTGGTGAGGAGCATTTCAAAGAAGCATCAAACTTTTCTGCAAGAAAAGGCTAATTCTGGAAATAACACTTTCTGCTTGTGCTGAATATTTAGTGACTGCCAAAATTTGCAATGTGGTAATAATAGTTTCCAATGCAGGGTGCATTTCCCTTTCACTAACCAGGAGAGACATTAGTAAGATTTTGACAGAAAAACCTGCAGGAGATGATGGAAAAATTGGGTCGTGTATGTGTTGCTCATTGAGATCCTTTTTTTGGCTCGTTTGCAGTTGTTTGGTCTTCCTGTGTAAGCTTGGCTGGGGGCAGAGGGGAGGCAGAGGCAAAGGAAATCCTATTTCCACTAATCACAGTGAGAGTTTATCTTGGTCTCTGTCAGTCTTTGCATCAGTCTTACCCACAAATTCATCAACTCTCCTCTGTCTCCCCACAGAAATGCACATACAGGCAACAGTGAGAATGACAGAAGAGAGTAGCAGCTCAGGCTGCCAATGTCTGCACCATTCTTCAGGCTAATCAGGCTTCAAGCCCCAGATAACAGCATCATTAGCGTTTTTCTTGACAACAGAAAACCCCTCACAACTGCAAACGCTCCAGTCACACAATATTATCTATCACCGCTGTTTTCTCTAATTCACTGGGCTGACAAGTCGCAGAGTCGACTGGCATAGTGCCTCGAGGGCAAAGTGGCTCTGAGGCTCACATGTACAGTAGTGAAGTCTGGGTGCAGAGATCCAGTGGTGGTGTTGTATTTTTCTTCTGTGTTTTTTCAGCTATCTTGTACTCATCAGAGCAAGTTTCGTTGCAATTTCAGTTAATCACTAGCTTGGGGAACTGAGGTTTACCACCCAGCATTACTTTGTTAACATACTTCTAATAACTTCAGTTATTTTTCTACATCAAGTTGCTTATGAAAGATCCACGGATAGAAGTGGAGTAATTATTCCTGAATCAAAGTGAAATACTCTGCATAATTCATCAAGATGAATGAAGGAAACGGGAGACAGAGGAGTGGAGGCGGGAAGGAAAGACTGGGCTTTGTTCACCAGGACTCAGACCAGAAAATGGGAACAGTGGCTTCCCAATGGACAAAAAGACTTGGAGTGACTTCAAAATAAGGAAAGTGAGACAGATTAATTGATTGCTATAATGCAAGCCGTGATAGATGAACTTCAACGACACCCAGAAAAGAAATGGGCAGAAATGATAGATTGATAAAGGCAATAAAATGCTAAAAGTATTTCAGCAAATATTTCATCCTGTTCTTCATATTCGGGGAAAGTTACACACTCGAAACACTCACCACAGCCAAACCTGCTTCTGCGGTACACACTTGATTGTAGCGGTAGCACGCACATAACAGATGCTATCACCCTCCAGGTCTGAATACCGTATATCTTCCAATTGTAGCCCGGGCGTTTATTTAAAAAAAAATATCCGGCCGGCACAGGCATTTAAAAGAGACTGGCGGTTGTTGGAGACCGGCTTTTATTCCCTTCTCGGAATTGGCACGGAAGTGAGAGGGAAAGAGGACCCAGTCGCGGTTTTTAGACTGAGGTGAAAAGACGTTTACTTACAGTGCTCCAAAATGTATTCCAACAGTTCACAAATAATGCAGTTCCCAATTGTGCTCCTCCTTTGCTCCGGAGTGTCTCCTTGTCTGTGGTAGCCCTGTGCACGAGTGGTGCTCCCTGAAACTTCTCTCCGCCCAACTCTCCTCAAGAGGAAGTAAAAGACCAGAAAATCACAGTTAGCAGGTTAGCTAGTCCCGGTTCAAGATAATAATCCCACTTTGATGGTCGCTGCATCCAGCTGAAATGCCGCTGGTCGTGGATGACGGCTGATTGGAAACAGCTGGCCGAGTGATGAGGACCGTTGACATGGCGGAGGGTTTTTTTTATTTTGGGGGGTTTTTTTGAGCAACGTTCCAGTCACTCCATACCAGTTGGTGGCGGTAATGCACCATTCAGTTGTTTGCCAACCGCCAATAAAATTTAAAAAGATGAAGGAGAAGACAGCGCGGAGGGACTTCCGGGTCGAAGGTCACCCGGCTACTATTAGAGACAGGCATCTATTTGTCATGACATGTTTTCAAACCTGGCACTTATTAGAAATCGGCGTTTAAAAGAGACAGGCTACTAATGGAAGATATGCAGTAACACCTGAACTGGCTTTAAAGGCCCTTTGAAGTGTCGGCACTCTTTGGACCGGGAACAGCTGGTGACACTAATCTGAAGGCTTTAAAAATAAAACAGGACATAACGAGACGGCAACATGACATGAGCTTGACAACATGAAACACGGCAGGTTTAGACACACAAACCAACAACAGGGAGACTTAAACACAGGGGGTGATGACACAAAGGGATCTAATAAACAAAGAACTATAACTGAGCATGGGAGCTTAAGATGACTATATGAACTTCAACATAAATAAACCATGAATGTCAAAATACAAGGAAACTCACAACACGGTCACACGACCCAGGACCGTGACATACCCTACTTCTTACTTGATTTATAGCCCTACTAAACATTCACCTAATGCACTTATGGACTTATTATATCATAATCTTTTATATGACCTGTAGTTTATGTTGAAAGCTTCTAATTTGAATCCAAATTTTAACAAGTGCAAGTGGGAGTAGCAGTAACAGTGCTACCTCACATGGCCTGGAGGAAGGATTCTCAAGCGTTTTGGGAGCAGGGGTTTCCCAAAAAACCCTCACATTCCTAACTGGCTTTGGCGTCTCTTGATGACATATATTAACTCAAATATTTGTTCATGCTCTCAAGCTAGTTGGCTGCCTAATAATTCAGTCTATGCTGCAGCGGGACTGGTTCATTGCACCCGGACTGATCATGATGAGCCACAACCATATTAGAGTTTCCAATGCCCACATACACTGTGTGAGAAGGTGTATGTGGGCAATATGCCTGGTTTATTAGTGTAAATTGTATATTGATTTATAGGAAAAGGGTAAATTATCATTAGCAGTTCTACTGACAAAGAGCATGCAATAAAAAAAACAAAAGCCTCAAGAAAACAATTTTGTCAATAAAATTTTGACAAAGTTTTTGAATCCCCTTTTGTGTTGTTTAAAAAACACAAATGTCCCACCTTATAACACTTAATTATGTTTTTGGATGAGAGGCTTTATTTGTTTTTGCAATGTGCGTCATGTTGCCTTTATGATTCCCAAAAACTTCAAATAATTCAACCGTATTCTCTTTATTGAGAATAAAAAAGCTAAAAGCACACACTGAGGAGAGCCCTCAGCATCCTGTAAGTGCAAAGCACACAGAAAATTAAACTTTGTTCAAATATTGCAAACAGTACAGAGCGACAAAGGAGCAAAGGTTTCAGAAGGTGAGGGGTAAGGAGCAAACAGAAGAAAGGAAACACTCAGCAGAGATGACAAAGATGCCTCATCGTCTATGTGACACCGACTGCTCCAGCGCTTGCCTGCAATGTCACATTTGATTGGCCCCCCTGCTTTCACACATTTTCCATTTACTGATGTTGTAGAATTATAAAAATCCTAGAAAACAGAAATGAGCCTTGAGGAAGAACTGAGTTGTCTAACACGAACCGAGATCAGCCACATCAGCCTGAAGCAAAGATTTTCAGTCACATCCTGAGACAGTGTGAGGGCCCAGCTAATAGCTGCCCTCCCTCTCAAAGGGAATATTTGATGTCAAAAGACATACCTAAGGTCTTACGGCCTCACACTTTTTATCTCCTTTTCAGCCAGCGGTCTCTTCCTTTCAGCTCTACCTGCGTACAAGTTAATGCAATCAAAATGAACTCACACAGGATACAGGATTGCTCGTGACAGCAGCTTTGTCTCTGTCTGCAGCACTTCAGCACACTGGAGAAAAAGCCAGACACATTTAGCATTTAATGCTGAAGAAGTGTGTGTGTGTTTATCTTTCAGGCAACAACTTTACCTTAAAACGCCCTGAGCCAAAGTTCCAATATAACTTAAAACGTGTCAAGTAATTCACGCAGCACCTTCTCACACTAAGGAAGCAGACAGTGCGTCAGTTTATCACGTGTTTTTAGAAGGAATATTTGAAACATTTTGAAAAGTGAAAAATATGTCATCCAAAAAGTGCTTTATAGAAAGAAATCTTTCAACTGAACCATTGGTCCTTCTCTCCGAATAATTCAATTAGTACACAAACCTATGAGCCAACTTTACTGGCTGACTTTAGCCAAGAAGTAATGTTCCAATGTGACGATAATGCAACCAGCTTACAACTTACGCCAAATTAAAACAGAGGCTGTGTGTGGTCCAGGGCACAGTCCAAATTAAATGTGACCCTAGAGCCTCGACACTGTGACAGCACGTTTCAAAGGAAGACACTCACAGTACCCCACCAACCAGCCAAAGCTCTGCATCACACCACTGGTATGAGACCCATTAATGTGGTCGAGAACCAATGAAAAATTAGACCATGAAGAAGATTCAGAAAAGTAGCACATATTTCAATCAGCTTCTGCTGCAAGCAATTAGACTAAATCAAACTAGGACTGAGCAATGATTTAAATTTCCTGTAAAAATCAACAACGTGGTTATGGGGATTTTCGCTGTAATTCTGCCACAACTAATGACAGCACCATGCAGCGAGGTAATTTAGATAATAAAGGCCTCCAGGGGGAAAAAAAGCGACTGTATTAAGATTTTGCATAAATTGGAATTAATGAGAAACTCCAGGAGACAAAAGAGGTAGGGCAAAAGAGCCAAACCAAAATAAATAAAGAAGTTTGATATGATTATTGATGTACCTGCTGGGAGCCAAAACAAAAATTGCATCGTGCTGCTTTAGCCTGGGGAGCAATGCTCTTTAAAGCCTGAGCTGGGGCCAATCCTTGGCCATTCAAAGATTAAAATAAGCCTGATATTTATGTTTGCCAAGATTTTGCGAGTCTCTTTTATGTGATGTAGTTTAAATTAAATTCTAAAATCGGGATAAATTAGATTATCCACAGAAAAGGAAAATGTGCTTTAAAGCATGGCTCTCCTGGGAATTAATAAAAAAAAAACAAAAAAACTGGAGTACATGTCAGCATCCTTAAATGTCAGTTCGATTAACTGTGCTGTGTTTAACCAAAGCAAACAAAAGTGTTGGGCATGCGGATGGCTGGGATATTTCCTCTCCTTGGGATTTCCTTGCTTTTTTATTTCCCAAGACAACATAACACCAGCCACACAGGGGTGCTAGCATGCCCCAACACGTGCACGTGCATGTGCAGCTGGTTTACAATGTACTGCCCACATACACTGAGGGCAGACGTGCAGACCGACCGGGCAGCATCCTGGGCAGGGCCGTGGCTAATGACAAGAGGACGCTCCATTAACACTCCCCAGAGCTAAAAGCTTTGTGGTCACAACCCACTTGTGTCATAAAGGCAGAGGAATCATGAGGAAAGTGTTGACGAACTGGAAGGGCTTATCTAACCCTGGCACACATGCACACCGAGTAAAAATAAAGACGAGCTGGAGTTAATATCCTGTTCAGTGTGGCTGCTGACGAAATTGGTGTCAGTGTGATGTTAGAATTAAGGAAAAGATGAGAGGGCATGCTGACAGTCTTTATTGGTACTGGGTAGATAGTTTTGGTCCTTGACATTATAAAATAGCACGAGTTAGCTTTAATACAGTGATGATTTGAATATTGATTTCTCTATTGAGGAAAGCAAAATAGATCTCATTGAGCCCTTTTAATCATTTTGTGCCTCCTCACATTTCCAAGAGGGATAAAGGGACGTAAACTCCACCAAAGTCAACACATCCCTTAATATTTTTGGCTCCTGACTGACGGGAGCTTCCCCTCTCGACGCTATTAAAACCTGCTAGAAGCCTCTGCCAAAATTAACGAGATGACAGATGAGCCAAGCTTTTTTCTCCCTTCTTCAAACTGCTGCTGAGTCATGAGGAAATGAGCAGCAGAATCATTACACCATGAAATCCAGCCAGACAGGGGAAACTACTGTGAAGCATTTATTGTGAAAGAGAATGACAGAAAGAACGAGAGAGGGGAGAGGCAGACGAGGTCTAATCCCGAGAGGTGGCTGCTTTCGCGCCGATATCCAACATGGAGAAAAGAGTCCAGATCTTGACCCTGCACAGTGGTCCCATCACACTGCTAATTGGAATTGGTGTGAGCTCTGTGCTGATAGAATTAGAGCGCTAACGTGTGCATGTGAAGGAAGAGCACACCTTAGACCTCCGCTTGTGATTCTGTTTGGTTTCCAGACAGTTAAAAAAAATATATATGCGAAAAAATATCCTTGAGAGGAAATGGTTCTGGTGAAACTATAAATAACAGGTACAAGACAGGTGGATGACTTTACACGGTGCCCGACATGCTCTGTCAACAGTTTGTTTCAGCAGCAGCTGTTTCCCCAGCCTCTTTTCTACCTTGGCGCCTAATAAAGAAAAGGACAGGAGAAGGCGGGAGGATCGGCTTGCAGATGAGATTCAAGAAAACGAGCTGAAGCCCACCAGAAATCAGAATCTCAGCCATCCCACCAACTAAGGAGCGGCTGATTAATAATCAGCTAATTTTTAACCATGTTACATCTATTCTCTGCAGCAGCTGACCTTAACTGATTAGTAGTAGAAAAAGAAAGCGCTACCTCATGTGCCCACATGACATCTGAGAGTGAAAGTGCAGGGTATACGTGTTCTCTGTGAGCCCTCTAAGACTGTTATAAGACCTCTAATCCTCTATTCTTCCCCAAAAATGTAAACAAGGTGGTGCTCACAACTATGAATACAGCAGCCACTGCAATTTCTATAGAAGACTTGTAGAACACCTAAGGGAACAGCAGCCATGAAAGAATAATCCACGCTGTGCAGAAAATAGAGAATCAATATTTGTTTAGTCCACACATATTGCTTGGGTTTACTAACACGGGGGAAGAGAGTCACATCATTGCATTTCATTCATCTGTTGTGGTCAACAAAAACAGCAAAGGTCACACTGCTCCATGTAATGATGACATGGAGGTCAGTGTGGTGGTTCGGCACTTGATATAACGAGTGTTTGAAACTCCGCATATGCACACACTCGCAGACCAAACATGGAGAGAAACTTTTCTTGTTATCTGAAGTACTTTAGTCCAGTCAGTGTGGACCACACTGCAAAGCTGGCTCGTTAAAATGTAACTCTAATGTTGGACCGCAATAAAAGAGGCCCGCAGGTATGGAAACACAACAACCTCTAGTTTGTGAGACACTGAAGGGTAGATCCACGGTGGAGGCTTTGTCGCTGGCTTGGTTGGAAAACTTAGAAATGGGAGAAATCGAATAATCTTGTTGATACGTTCTATCATCTTCTCTTAGCCTCTCAAGTTAAACTCAGCGTGCGGCATTTTTAGCCACACGCTGAGTCACAAGGTAACCAAACGAAGTGGAAAATATTTTCGATTTTGGATAAAGGGAATGAAAGTGACAGTGCTTATCCCGCAGACTCTAGAGGATGAAAACAGCCACTGGGTATAAAAAGGTGAAGCCCAGGCAGACGCTCCTTGAGATCCAAAACAACTGAGTATCACTGGGTGCTGCACAAAAAATACATGAAAACAATCTGTCTGCAATACAAAAAAAGGCTCTTCTCTGGTGAATATTTACCAGAGAAAACCATTTCATCATTAAAGAGATATGTGTAATAAAAGAAGTGCATGTTGGGGTGTCTGTAGCTCAGGAGGTTGTTGGTTCGATTCCTGGCTCCCCCACTATGCATGCCAAATATCCTTGGGTAAGCTATTAACCCCAAGTTGCCCTCTGAAGCATCCATGTGTCCGTACATCCATTCATGTGTGTGAATGTTAGGTAGAAAGTACTTACAAAGCGAGACCGTTCTCACTCCCAACATGTTGGCGACTACAAAACAGAAGAAAGTGCTGGAATAGAAAAGCATTTTTGGTGCCTCCCCCATAAGGCCACCCCTCTGGACACACCCCGGCTCATCACATGAGCCAAGGTGTGAAAAAGGGAGTGGGTCATTATCAGCAGAGGTTTAAGGTGAAACTATTGTGAGACCCTAGATGTGACTTATTGAGATCACTTTCATAATCTATAAATAATCTTAAACCTTCACCATTACATTAAAATAACAATAATTACAGTAATTTGACAAATGTGGCATGCCTGTAACAGTTCTAAATTTTTTCATATACATCTTCATTCATAACATCTTATCATACGCCGCTCCTGCTATGATTCATATATGAGTATGGTATCATTTTAGTATGCCTATATGACATCTATATGTTACTGCCGGAGAACAGGAAAGAAAAATATTCCATATCTTTTGACCCCGAGGCTGCCACCATCATTTATTTATTCAAAGACCCGAAAGTGCAATTCAGGGTCACAGTTTTTTTTTGACTACCAGAAGATTAGGAGGGACAATCTGGCCTTTGTGATGCTGCGTTATTGCAGGCGGTGAAATACTCGAGACAGCTGTGTCACTCCACTGTGGAGCAAACACAAAGGCCATTCCTTGGGGCAGTACAGCCAGAGTGATTATTACTGTCACCCAGCCACAGAGCGCTGCATGGCTCCACAGGTGGTTGCAAATCTGACGGTGAAAAAAAAGACATTAATAAAAGACTATGAATAATAAACACGTTCATTTTGGGGTCACACAGAGAAGATAATGTGCCATACTGCCGTTGCTATCAAAATTAGCCTGATGATAATAATGTCTGAAAGTGCTTTGAGGAACTGATAAGAAGGCTGACTGCAGTTATGATGTATGATCTGTGATAAATGATCGCATTGTTCTGCTGCTCGTTTTAGGTTATATTTAGCTACTTTGCTCTGCACTCTTTTAGCTTTTAAACTCTCTCTCCCTGTGTTTGTGAGACAAACAACACAAAACCGACATCAGATTTGATCCTGGAGTCTTTCTTTGTGTGTTCTTTCTAAACTTCACCAACACAAACTGTTTTAAAGTGCCAGAGATGTTCCTTGCTATATCAATTCAGAGTGTACCGACAGGCCATCTCTTTCAATTTTTAATCTCTCTGGGTCCCCCCTTGCCTGCCATCCAGGTGCAGTCAAACCATCACTCCACAGCCTAAATCATTGCCTCTGTCAGTTAACAAGTTGTGGGAAGGAGCCATCCTGGAACAGACAAATGAAGGGCCATCAGCACTGCCCAGATGCGAACTGTTTTTATCAGCTGACAAAATGTGGGTGCTTAGCTGTCACTACAGGCTTCTTGCAGCAGGTCTGCTTTCCTGTCGTCCTGATATTTTAAATCCTGATGCAATCTGACGGCCGCGGCATTACAACTCACAGGAGACATATACTTTTTTTTAACGGCTTCTTCTGAGATACTAGAGGGACAGTGCACACACTGAAAGCATTTAACCACCAAAACCCACTTGCATTTATGCATTACATTCACAAAGATGGAAACTTCACACATGGTGTACTGACTGCGATTGAGGTGCGGCTGGTGCATGAAATGAGTGGAAATATAAGCAGAAAACTGCACTGTTCTCACCATAGGCTCTCACCATATTGACGGAGTACAGTTCCCTTAAGTGGGCAATATTATTTTACCTCATTTCCACAAACATTTTTTTCAACCTTTGTCATCTATATGCTAATAAGAAGTATGCATTTCTTCTTTTCAATATTAAATAGCCTAAATAGAGCTAAAGCACTTCCCTTTCATTTGAAAAAGCATAAAGTCGTTTAACATATTTTCTGAATTTTAAAACTGAAACATGGCTTTTCACATTTCTTCATCATCTGAATTAGGTGTTTATTTTTCTGCTGTCTTCCAACTGAACCAAAACACATTTAAATACAGTTGCCAAGTCTAATGTGTGAATTATATGATTTCAAGCTGCTATAATGCCAACCTGCCATCCTCAAAAAGCATCAAAATAATGTGATAACAAGCATTCGTTCTTCTGGAGATGTCCTGCTGCTGTAACCCAGAAAGAAAGAAAGAAAGACATCCCAGAAAGTCGTGCCGGGATGTCTACCCTAATAAAGATGTCTTGCATTTTAATCCGTGTGCATATGTATGTGTGTGTGTGTGTGTGTGTGTGTGCGACAAGAGAGTGGGCAGACAGGGATTTTCTGCTGGCTTCATCAGCACTTGAAGTCAACCTTCAGACCAAATGGGTGTGGATTTCACTCTCTGTGTGTCTGTTCATGTGTGCATTCTGGTGGAGCGTGCTCTCCACCAGAATGTGGGTGTTAGGAGTGAAAAATGAATGTATGTGTCCATATTTCATTATAGGCGCGCATTTATGCATCTACGTATGCGTGCACATGATAGGCTCGGCCCAGATGTGCTCTACACAATAAAACCAATCGCATTTAGAAGACTAATTTTCTCATTTTCCTCATACATGCCAGTGATTGTGCAAAGCTGTCAGTGGTGGAGGGATCCCAGTCGCAATAGTAATCGCAGCCTTACATACAAATCCATAAGTCAAATAAATATTTTATGCTACTCCAAAGCCATGACAGTAATCATCAGCTTCCATTAAGTTTGTCTTGAAACAAAATCCATTCACTGAACAAAATCAACCCCAGATCATAATTAAGGCTCTCATTAGGGTTGCACCACCTGATCATTCAACAGTGCTCTAACAGCTGACTACAAGATGCATAAACAAGGAGATCAATCAGTACTGCATAATTTTTCTGAGAGGGGAAACACACCAAATGTCAGCAGATCAATACAGGAGAAGGAGCAAATAATGAACTTGCATTGGATCACAAAGGTGGGGTCAAGATTCAGAGGCATTTATGAAAATGGTTTTAATCACAAGGCTGGCAAAGCTCTCTGCTTTGTGGAGTTTAGCAATCCTGGAGAAAGAGGTGATGCTGGGGAATGGCTCTTCATCATTTTGATCTGTGGCTTAGGCTAATGATAGATTTTGGAAAGCCTTGCTTACCACTAGCAGCAGCAGCATCACACACTTGGTTGATGCTGCAGGCTAATCGCAGTATCGATATTATTGGCAGAGGCTATACTAAGTTTGATCCCTGCCTCTAAGCTTCCAGTCTTCAGTCTGGCCACTTGCCTATCAGATGTGTGAGTAAGATGATAAGTGTAACCCCTAGCGTTCATCAAGTGCACGGAGATGTGACAGAATGAAGGAAGGTGGGAAAAAAAACTTACCCCGAGGATGACAGTGTCTTCTCCTTGAAATATTGGGATGAACTTATCTCGGCGGATAATTTCGGACTGGTTCAGCGGACGAAATCGACATAACACCTTGATATTGCATTCAGCGTTCGCATCGGCCATTGTGAAAATAGAATTTGTGGTTTAGCGTCCAAAGAGATAAAGAGGAGTTTTAAAAAAACAAAAATAATAGCCTGATTTTTAAAAAAAAGAAAAAAAGAAAAGAAAAGAAAAATAGCCCCTGTGCAACCTTTTCTCCTAAAGCACCTGAACGCAAACTGGAACCACCGGATATAGCCACATGCAAACCGAGACTGGCAGGCGAAGCATTTGGAGTTTGGGGTTGCAAAATATTAAAAGAAATGTAAAATAAAAGCAGAACAGAAGCCGCTCCTGGGTGTTTATTTCTTAAATTGCCCTCAAATCAAAGCTGAGGTGCATCTCGGCGGTGGAGAACATATGGAGAGTTGTAAATGGGGAGTATAGTCCAAACAGGTCCGGTCGGTCTGGATAGGCTGCAGGCTTCTCAGAGGCATGCCTTGCATCACTGTCATCCCTGCTCTCTCACTGTGGGCGGGGCGTGGTAGCGACTCAAATCCTCTCTCATCAGCATCGCGGGCAGAGGGACCGAGGAGCAGGGAGGAGCACTCCAACTCTGTATAAACATGAATTAGCCTCGACGGAAACTTCTTCAATGTTTCAGATCGCAGCTGTTACAAAAGCACGAAGTATTTCTGGCATTTACGGAGTCATTTTTGGACACCGTAGTTTGCGTGGAGCAGGTCTAGGGCTGCACCAGTCTGGTCGTCATGGCAATGAGGGTAGTCATGTGGGAACTAAAGGTTTCGTAGTTTCCCCCCAGAGGCTTTCCAGTTTTAAGCAGTGCACTATGAGGTTAATGAGAAGCCTTTAACACAAAACAAAAAGTCAGAATGATCACATTCGTATCAGCAAACGGGTGAGATTTTATTTTGGGGGAGATTAAGTTTCCGCAATGCACATGTCTTGTATCAGAGCCCGATTGGTAAATACACGTCTTTCAAACTCCATGCCCTCAGGCTTGCAACAGGCTTTTTTTGGTAAGCTTGTTAAAATTCACGAAAATTGAAAGAACCCAGACATCATCATCATCAGAGAATATTTTTTTAGACTTATAAGATATTCAAGAGCCAAACGGAAACGTATACGACTGTCTTAGCGAGCCAATTATCCTTATAATGAGTGAGCATCTTTCTGTGTGCATTAATTTATTAAAGTCGGCTATACCGACTGCACTTGTAAAACAGCATCCACTGCATATGCACTGTAAATATGTTATTTACAGATTATGAAATGTATATATCGGGTAAATGCATATAAATATTTCTGGAGGGTATGTGAATTTGAGCCGAAGAATATTGCACATCAGGGTTTATAGACAGATCAAACAAGCTGCAACGACATAATATAAGATGCTCTGTGTTTATAATATAATAAATTGTACGGGGGAAAACACGACAACCCTGTTCTTTTTCCCATGATGAATCATCCTATTAATCGAGGATCTTTGACCCCATTGATCAAGTTTTTCTTTTTTTAAACTCTTTGGCGCCATCGTGTGACGACATTATGTTACAACACAGTTACATGTTTTATCAAAAATTAATAAACATACATTTTATTGTTTCTGCACGTTAAGAATTGAAGATAATGCATGCGACAGCCAATATCGCGTTTAATAGGAAAATAAAATAAAAAGACCAAAGCAAATCGTTGAGTCGTATTGGATAAATAAAAGCGCATGCGTGAAAACGGTGTTCTTTTTCGGGTATAATTGTTTTACTGCCTTTCGTAGGCCGGCAAACTCTTTCCTAATCACGCAGCAGTCGGAGAGTCCACCTGCCGGCGCCTGCACACAAATCGAGGGCACACGCTGTCACGTCAAGCTAGTGACCGCATCAGCTTGGAAAGCTCCACCGGCCGGGAGACTGCTGGCTCATCTGTCGTTAGCTTTTGTCAAAGTCAGACTCGGTCCAGCAATAATTTGCAAGTTTTATTACATTTTGTTGTGATTCGTTGCTCTTCTTTTTTTCCCTCCCGGTGACCATGGCTGATCCCAAATACGCAAATTTGCCAGGAATTGTAAGTGGCTAACGCTAGCAGACAGATGCTATACGGCTAACTGGTATTGCTGTCTCCAGGCTTTGACAGCTATGTTAGCTAATATCTCTGCCGTTTATTTCGTTGTCTGCTTTTTGTTTGCAGTCAGCTAAAGTTTAGAACTGTAATCCCTTAGTTCCTTTATTTTTCATTTAATGCCCTGAGTTGTGGTACAGAACACCAGGAGCAAGGGTTAGCAGATGGTTGTTGTTGAATGGGCCGGGGCGTTGGCCAGGCAAGCTGTAATGACCGAGATGTCTAACTGTTCCTTATTTTGTTTATCTAATTGTTTGCATAGGCGTTTAACGAGCCGGACGTGTATGAAACCGGCGACCTTCCTGAAGATGACCAGGCTCAGTTTGAGTCGGTAAGTGGGCGCTGTTTTTTTTTTAAGTTCCCTGTTTTCTGCATATTCAGCTAACTAGCTAACGAGTGTTTACGCGTAGATTTATGATTCACAGTACGGCATAACAGCTTCTCACTTTTATTGCATAAATTACACGGCAAAGGGTGGATATGTCAGCGGTACTCTGGTAATACATGTAAATAATCTATTCATGTGCCTTTCCTGTCCTTACCAGCTTTGCGGGGCGAGTGAAATACTATTTACAAGATTTAGAAATGCCTCGTTGTTGATGCTTTTTTTTCTAAAATATAGTTGAAGAAGTTAACTTTGTTCATATTTTATACAATACATACAACTGACTTCCACACATTGTTCCTGTTATGCATATTCTTTTTTTTTTTTTTATTTTTTTTATTTGTGTGT